>CAMOHE010043658.1:0-55469 GCA_946598075.1 Artocarpus hirsutus | reverse complement strand
ATCTAATCCCAAAATTTCAAGAAAGAGCTACTGTTCATAGAGATAATACAAGGTTTATGGAATGTTAAGTTTTTCTTAAACTCAAAGCATATTATTCTCATTTAAAATTCCAAAACCATTCCAAAATAGGCAGCATGCATTATATAATCATAATAAATATATTCTTATGAGTTTTATACAAAAATCATCATCAAACTATATCTCTAGCATTTCTTGCAATTAGTGAGGAAAACATGCATTAAATATGAAGAAAATACATACTAAAGCCAAGTTTGAATTAAAGAAAACCTACCTCAAAACTCCTTTGAAAAACACCAAAGTTTGGGTTAAAAATCAAGCTTATATTGACTCCAAAACGGCTTCAAACGTGGCTGAAAATTATAGTTGTCGTAGTTGCAAAGAGAGCTTTATGCCTTGTGTCTTTAGTTGGAAATTGAAGTGAGAAAGGAGAGAATGAGAAACTAGAGAAGAGAGTGGTGATAGTTGAATAAATAGGCATCAAAATAATTGAGGAGCGGGAGAGAATTAAATGAGCATTAAATGAAAATATTATCATGTCTCCCATGGAGACTTTTGCCAAATAATGTTATCATAATTGAGGGGGCAAATGGGGTAAGTTCTAGAAGAAAATGAAGGAAGCGTTAAAAAGGTGGTTGAGAAAACATATCGATGTCTCTTGGTAGTTAAGGTGAATTAATTCTATGTCTTCAAGTAGTTGAGGCTACTTAATTAGGCATTAATGTAGCGGGACAAGGTTGGTAGAAGTGAGTAATATGTAGATTTAAAATATTTACTGCGGAGACTTAGTAAAAATACTAAAGTGACATTTTATTCATATGATTTTTATAAAAATCATACCCGTTAAAATAACGGGTGTTTCATCTAAAGTGAATCAATTTGCCAAGACAGAATTATTAATCCAAATCAATTCACTTTACGTCCCGATCTAACATATCGTCACCTATGACAATGTGCTAATGTTTCTATTCGTAGAGTCTACCTCCGATGGCCAAGACAAACCATATCCGAATAGGGATATAGACAACATAACAATCTTTACATGAATAAAACGACTAAATTTATTCCCTCGATTGCAGATCCTATGATTTAGACTATCACCTTAAGAATCGTGTCTTCCATATAATCTGTCCATCATATGCTCAATTCTTAAAGGTTTAGACCGACCGTCTTAGACTATTGTTTGCTTATCATACATTCAACAAATATGAACATAAAAAGAACAAAATTTGGTATATAAATAATAAATAAATTCTTTATTGATAAAAATGTCTCAAAAAACATATTGCATTTTTACACCTTAGGGAATACATGTCTAACACCTTTTTGTGCTCGAGATAACGATGAAGAAATTCTTGGTCCAGTAGTACCATATCTTAGTGTTGTTGGTGCACTAACGTATCTTGCTAATTGCACAAGACTTGACATAGCATTCTCTGTTAGCTTACTAGTGTGATATAGTTCTTCACCAACTCAAAGACATTGGAATGGTGTCAAATAAATATTTCCTTATCTTCATGGTACAATAGATATGGGTTTGTATTATGCACAATATTCCAAGTCGGAAATGATTGGATATGTAGATGCAGGATATTTATCTGATCTATATAAAGCACGATCACAAACAGATTATTTGTTTACATATGGTGGTACAACTATATCTTGGTGTTCGACAAAACAAACCCTAATTGCTACATCTTCGAATCATGCTGAGATATTGGCAATTCACCTGGCAAGTTGTGAAAGTGTAGAGTTAAGATCCTTGCCGCAACATATAAGAGAAACATGTAATCTTTCATTCAACAAAGAAAGGCCAACTGTATTGTATGAAGATAATACAGCCTATATTACCCAACTTAAAAGGGGTTACATAATAAGAGACAGAACAAAGCACATTTCACCAAAATTCTTTTTCATGCACAAGTTTCAAAAGAAAGGAGAGATCAACATACATCAAATTCGTCACTTGATAGATTTGTTTACAAAGACACTTCCTACAACAACATTTAAGAAGTTGGTACACAAAATTGGTATGCATCGACTTAGAGATCTTTGAAGAAGAGGTGTTGACATGAGAGGCAGACACTGCATATTATACTCTTTTTCCCTTAACCTAGGTTTTTGTCCCATTAGGTTTTCTAGGTAAGGTTTTTAATGAGGCAATCCTAAATATAGAGCATACAAGAATTATGTATTCTTTTTTCCTTCACTAAGATTTTTTCCATTGGGTTTTTTCTTAGTAAGGTTTTTAATGAGGCATATTCTTTGTATAGTGGACATCTAAGAGGGAGTATTATGAATCAAGTGTATGTATGGATGCCACTTGTTGGTATGCTATAAGTCACATGCAAAGGTTTTATTGTATATTTACAATACATATTTAGGCTGTAAGATCTCACCATTGAATCCTTTTTAATATTGTGCATTATGTTTTTTTTTAACTATATATGTAACCTATGTAAGTTATATGTATTGCTATTGTCTTTAATTATAATTTTTGACCTATAAATAAAAATTGTATCAAGCTTATATGTTTATCTCTCACAAATAAAAAATAAAAAGATGCTTTATCTCTTATTTTTTGTGTGCCTTCTCTTTTGTTCTTTTTAGCTTTTTGTTTTATTTTGCTTTGTTTTATAACATTTAAATCTGTTTTTGTTACAACAATTTTTTTTTCACAAAAATGTCAAAAAGAAATCACCTGTTCTGATAAGCCAACTGTTGTCATGATACCATCTTGACGTGGCGTTATTGTAAAACCCACCTGACAGGCACTCTGGAAAGTGCTTATTTTTTGGCAGCAAAGATAAAATTAGGTGGTTGTTGACTTGGAAGGTGCGTAGTGTTTAAAATATACTGTTGTATACCAGCGCATTCTAAGAATAAAGGTTAAAGCTGTAGAAAGTACAAAAGGCCATTCCTTCCCCTTAGATAGATCCGTCCCAACTGGATCTTCGGTGTCGCAACGCCGTCCCGGCGAGGTGATGCTGCCGCAGCTCTAGCTAGATCTCTGGCGTCGTAGCACTATTTCTACTAAATGACACCGTTGCAGATCTCTATCAGATCACCAATATCACTGCCCCTCTTCTTTTTGTTTTAATCCTTATTTTGGGCATTTGAATTACATCGCTTATTTATGTTAAGCATCTCGATAAACGTAAAGATTCAGATTTTGAAGTTATACTACAGTCAAATTCCAACGAGATTTATCTCCTATTTCCTTGACAGAGGCGTTTTGTAATTTATTTAAAGACACCCCATTGGATAGATACACCAAAGTAATCTTTACTCTACGGTCTATATACGTTTACAGATTTGAACAAATAACTTTGTTTTAATTGAAAGCTATGGAGCTTGAGTGGGGTAGATTTGATTTCTTTGGCTTTTTGGTTGGAGAGGGGTTTATTTTAGATTTGTGGTTGAGGAGGCAGAGAGTAAAGAAGATAGGACTTAGGTTTCACCTTTTTTGTTTTTATGTTTCATTATTGTTTTAACGTTGTTTATTTTTCATTGAAATGCGTGTGAAATGTTACCGAGAATACAACATTTGTTTATTTTGAACGAGGTCAAATTAGATGCAACTAAACACATGTTGGTCCCAATACATCGCAAGATCTGAGCAGTACATGTCAACAAAATTTAACTACAAACCATTGGATCATGCACTATTAATACTGTGCTTCAGCCGCACACTGTCACAGTCTCTTCCTAAACAGAATTGCTTGTGGTTTATTTGTTTTAAAAGCTTCTTTTTAACTTGTTTTGGTACAGACCCATGGAACATATTTTTAGCATTTATAAGTATTTTCAAGAAAAACTAATTGTTTGATGTTTATAAAAAAAAAATTATTTACATTTTTTTAGTTTTTATTTTAGAATAACAAATAAAAAATCCCATATATATCCTTAAGTTATACTATTTTTATACCAATAAGAGCTTTTAACTTTTTTAACTAAACAGTTTTAAAAACTCTTTTCAAAAATCATAAAAGAAAAACAATTTTTTATACCTATCCAAACATAACTAAAAAGTCCAAAACTTATGTTTATTTTCAACTATTGCTTAAAAAAAAAAACACAAGTTATCCCAAACGAGCCTTTATTATAAATGATGGCACAAAAAACATAAATTAATGATTCTTCTATTCATAATTTGTAGAAGTGGAATTTTGCACAATATTTGGTTAGAGGGGGAGAGCTGGAAGTAGAGTGGTGAAGGAAGAAGGTGAATTTATTATTTGATAGGAAGAATAAAAGGAGAGAAAGGAGATATAGAGTGAGAGTTTTTTCTTTTAGATCCATTAATTTGAACCTTTTATTAATATATGGATTCAAATAATCCTTCCAAATCTATATTAAAAAGATCTTTTTTCATTCAAAGGAAATTATTAATATATAGTATAATATATAATATAATAATCAGACAAATAATCATCATTTATCTTTCTAATTATTGCTCCCTCTTACTAAACAATATAAGGGAAGACCCTTATCTTCAACACACTATTTTCTCTTGATCTTGATAGGGAAGAAAATTCTGTACAAAGAAATCAGCACATACGATGCTCACATGGGTATTAGTTTCCTACAGAAAGGATATTAAAGAAAGCAAGAAAGAATGAAAGCTTTTAAGAATATTTTTGTAGAGTGTAAGTATGAAAAATGAACGTAATGTCTTAAGAAAGGGATACCTCAAATATACTTCTAAATCATAGCCAACTAAAAAGTTAGTCGCCTCTGCTTGTATGATTGTGGAGATAAGGTTGTTCGTGCAGAAACTGGTCTTTCCTTGATGCTTAGCGAGCATCCATGTGTTTTTGCATGAAGTTCTTTGAATAGATATCAGAAAAATGTGTCTATAAAATTAGAGTTGGGAAGCGAGTCGAATCGAGCACACATGCTAAATCAAGCTCTTATGATGAATGATGGCGTGTTTGTTTTAGGTATTAAACTAATTACGTAGACTCGTCCATATAGTAAGAAGAATACTCATTTGGTGTCTTTGTTGTTTATTCTTATTTTTATTCCTGATTTGATTATTAAGGTTCTAAGTATTTTAATGCAGCGTAGTTTATGTTGTTTTGATTTTTTATTTATTAAAATTAATTGTGATTATATAAATTATGTTAGATAATATCCTATGCCGTGTTGATGTTTTCTAGCTGGTTGATTATTAATTCATTGATTAGGAAGCCTTGGATTGCTACTAGGAGGGAGATTTATATGCTAGGCCAATTTTAGAGTAACATAATCTTAGCATGATAAAAATATACTAACTATGATTATGTAGCCATTAATAAAATTTTAAAATCTAATTAATACTAATTAATTAGTAGACACAAGAATATAGTTTACTAATTAATGTAGGAAATTTCCAAATGACTATGGAGAGGGGTTTTTGAAGAGTTTAGGAAATTTCGGCTTTTATTCAACTAGACAACACAATTAGGTAACTAATGGGTGCTGAGTGACATGATTAGGTGAAATTAAATCTCTAGATCATCTTATTTCTTTTAATTGTTAATTTAGTTTTCCTTTGTTATTTACTCTATATTATTTTAATTTTGCTAAAATTAGTTTTATTTTCATTTTAATTAGTTGTTTAAATAATCTTAGAGTTAGTATAATTTTATAGGGTGTTTGGAAGGTGGTGGGAACCAGTGGTGAGAACCACTTTTACTGTAGCATATGAGAACTTTACACTGTAGCAATTTTTATTATTATTACTGTAGCATGTGAAAGCTTTTTACTATTCATAACTGATTTTGTGGTGGGAACCGCAGTTCCCACCACTTTGCCAAACACCCCCTATCTTTAATGAAAATTAAACTCAATCCTTATAAGACCATACTCTTCCTTATCATTATATTACTTGTTTATGTAATATTGTGCACTTGTAATTTTCAAACAGACACTTGTAAATTTTTTACCTTAATTTTTGAAATAAGAATTAAAGAATTAGAAAATGCACCCCCATAACCCTTATTTAGTTTTGCGTCTTATTTTATATATGCTCCCATGTTAGAGGGGCATCCTTCTAGATTCCCCCAATTCAAGTTTTAAAATTTTACTTTTTCATAACGCTTTTAAAAAATTTAACTTATGTTTTAAGAAATATTATAAATATGTCCCAACTGAATAATTCAAACGCAGTGCCCCGCTTAGTCATTGAAGCTTTACAACTATGTCTCATATGAGTTAAATACTATCTCTAATTTCTTTTCATAGTATCTCCACTTAAATAGTTATGTCAATAAACAACCTTATTGTCTATATTTAATGTTTAAAGTTTCATATAATTGTTGTATATAATTTAGGAGTATAGCTTTGGTTTTCGATAATGGCATAAATTGAAATTAATAATTATTATTAGTTTAATTATGAGATAATTAAATTATAAATAATTATTTCAACTTAAATTATGTATTACTATTGGATCTCTTGGCTAGCTCTAAAACATTCTTTTAGATAACTTAATCAAAATTTCTTGGATGATTTCATATTAGCAGAGGCTGATTTACAGTGCATTATTTGCACTGTAGCACTAACATTGCACCATAGTGACAATGAGCGTGTTTTTCATTATGTAATAATAATTGTTTCACATTATTTCTATGTGACATGATAATTATCAATGTGTGCATAAATTTTTATTTTAAAAGTTGAAATAAATACTACATAATAATTAATTATTTATTAGATATAATAAATAATTAAGATTATTTATTTTATTTATTGTTCAAATAAATAATATCTTAATTCAATGCAAAAAAGATCTCAGATTGACAATGGATAAAATTTTAACACGTAGATAAATAAGCAGTGACACATGTCATCCTCCTGATAAGAGTATGACTTACACGCCCACCAGCTCTGAGTGGCGTATAGAAGAAGCAAACAAGCAGAATCCCACTCACTTCAACCCATATATGTATCTATAAATCGATCTTAAAGGTCTATTTACTGTCCTCTATGTAATGTTTTTAGCCTTTTTCCTTTAAAGCTTTTAAGAACCTTTCCCAGTGAAGGAAAAGAAGAAGATCGTCCTAAGGAGGTTCGCTAGTGCCCACATGCCTATTGATTTAGAGGGCGGAGAATAATAAAAAAAAAAAAAACTTGAAGGTTTTGAAATTTTCATAAATTTAAATAGAGGATTTGAATGAAAATTTAAATTTTTATAAGACAAAATATTATAGTAAAATAATTCAAGTTGTAGTGAAAACTATGAACTAAACTCACTAAATCATCCAAAGTGTTTGAAGTTTTTGTTTAACTATTATATATGGCATCATGAGATACATAATGGACTTTTAAGAAAATTTTTAAAAATCAATTCCACTGCGTTTTCACGTTTTTTAATGATTTTTCCCAGACAAACCAACATGAACATGCATGTGTGCAACATGTGTTTCTATTTAGTTAATAGTGTGTGTATATATACACACACAAATTAGTTACAGTATTAAGAGTTAATATTTTGATAGGCTTTTTAACATGTTTCACGTTCTTAATTTATAGCATATAAAACAAAATCCTGATTATTTAGATTAGATTATATTTTAGAGCAACCATTATGGTATATTTGTAAGGGTTTAAATCATCGGTTTAAATTGTCTGTTTGCATTATAATCACTACAGATATTCAACTTTTATAAAACAAAATACTATAATAAAATTGATTTAAATGGTAGTAAGTTCCACACAGGCTTGTGGTATTCTTTTATTATATATGTATGTATTTTTATCATTTCACACTCATAGTTATGATTGGCGTACTAGTGATATTGAACTTGATTTTTTAATTTCAATATGACACACGGAATTGAAAAGTTTCTGCTCGCCCTGCTTTCCCGCCTAGGCGTTATGAAAGAATAGGTGGTCCACATTATACATATGTCCACGCAATAACCTGAACGAACAGGGTCAGGCCATTCCTTTACACTGACAATATTTAAATATGGCTCTCCTTAGTTGAAAATTTAATAAAACTGGAAAAAATTCTAAAGAAAAAAACATTTTTAGGTTGATGGGTATAATGATTAGAACTGTTTTTATTGTAGCACGTAAGAGTTTTATATTATAATAATTTTTTTTCATTATAATATGTAAAAATTTTACACTGTTTATAATTAAGATAATAGTTAAAACCGTCTATTGTGAAACAACACATTTGTTTTTCTTTTTCGGGGAGGAAGTGATTGAGGAACTTATTTTGCTCTAACACGTTGAAATTAAGCTTAGCTTTTAATGTTTGTTTTGAAAATGACTTTTGTACAAAATGGAAATTAAAAAAGAATGCAGGTATCACTGTTTATAACAGGTTAAAAATAGACAATAAACACGGAGGATTGTGTAGGATCCTGTGTTACAATAGCGATTCTCAAGGTCTTTTTTTTTAATAATAACAGCAATAATAACCCTTCAAAAAAATAGTAATAATTATAAGAAAATATTGTTGCTGTTATTATTATTGTTTGACAAGCATTGAATAATTAATAGTAATTCTCAATATATCAAAAAATAGCTATAACTAGCCAAAAAAAAAGATTCTCAAAGTTAATACGTGAATTTTTCAAACATATAAAAGGGGTGTTTGAAAGGTGATGAGAAACCAGTAGTGAGAACTATTTTTATTTTTACATGTGAAAGCTTTACACTGTAGTAATTTTTTTTATTGTTATTGTAGCATGTGAGAGCTTTATACGGTTCATAACTGAGTTTGTAGTAAGAACCGCAGTTTCTATCACTTTACCACATCCGAAAAATGGTACAGAATCTTCCAAAAAAAAAAAAAAAAAAAGAGGATACAACCTGTAATAACATATAACTCTACAAAGAAAAGAAAAAAAGTTTGTCCGGTGAGCAAAACCTTTAACCGTTTTCTCTTCAGAAACGTTTTTCTACCGCTTATTCAAATCCAATTTTCTTCCTAGGAACTTGAGCAAACTGATGAAAGAGGCCAAAACGAAAAACAGTACAAAATCTTGCGTTGTTTTTGTAAGTTTACAGATCAGAAAGTGACCAGGGAAGCTAGAATAACGACGAATTAGCGTTCAGAGGCACCTACCTTGCATTTCGTGATCACTTGTCGTTTTAACAACGCAATTACGTAATCTATTTCTGGCAGGTGAGTGACTATTTTAATTTACAGTTCAGGCCCTCGCTCTCGTGTTATTTTTTAAATGAGTTCCCATGCATTGTTTCAGGTACCTTCTCTGTATCCAAACATTCTCTCGTGAGGAGTTCATGAGTTTTGAAGAGAAAAAAAGAGGAAAGATTGCTCAACCAAATGGAGTCCCGAACCAACCATCTTCTGACAGTGGTCCCACCACTATTTCGTTGATTATATGTTCTGTGAGATCATAGAAGGGTGTGCTCCTCACCCATGCAGCGTCTTGGTTTCGTAACATAAAGAGGAGTAGAAATTAAGTATAAAATAAATAAGGAGAAGTGCGACAATAAAAACAAAAAGTTACTTTTATTCATAATTTACTATCTTATTCATAGACACTTGGTAGAGAATTCTACGTAGATATAAAGCAATCAGTAACTCTTAGTTATAACATAGGACAAAAAATCAAACAAAATAATATATTAAATACTAAAATAAGACATTTTAAAAGTTTTTTGTCAAAATTTTGATGTTTAAAATATTTTCGATGAAACAAAGTATCATATTAGGATCAAAATAGGACTTTTTAACGTTAAGGACTAAAACGGAACTGAAAGTAAACCTCATGAATAATTTGTGAAATTAATCTTAAGAAAATGTTTAGGAACTTACATATCAATTTCATTAAATCCTTTAAAATATGAACATTAAATTTTGCGCTCCAAATGTTTGAATTTAGGGCTGAGTTCTTAACTACCAAATGCATGTTGGGTTTGAAATTTAGGTTCAAACCTTGTAAACTCTCTAAACAAACTATACCTTAAATTTTCGTATCATTAAGTTATTATAAATTTTTTAATATGATATGATTTGATAATTATAATGTATATATTTTAAGGTTACGGGCACCGTTGGCATTTAACTACGAGCATTATAGTAATTTATGTTAGGAAATTAGATTTCCTATATTAGGCAAATATTAGGAAATCATGTTTCCTATATTGGGCAACATATAATTTTCAATCAATTACATAAGCTATTTAATATGGATTGAAATTTTGATGATCTCATTTTTTATGGTAAAACCCATTGATTATGGAAACTGCTATGAAACAAATTGAGTAGATACCATTTAGGGGATTATGGGAACCCTATATGAAGACTTTTTGGTTATGGTCCCCAATATATCAAAACACGTTATTGTTTTCTTTTCTTCCCATCAAGAACAGTGACGACAGTCCCATTGAGGAATTGAGGTGTTTTGATTGAAGAAGATCACAAACTACTAGTTTCGCTGTTCGATCAATACCAATGGATCTAGGTATTTTGTTCATCTATTAATTCTCAATAATCTAGCATGATATAGATTCCAGGCTTAATGGTGTTCTTGCTCTAGGATGATTCTATATAGAACACAATCAACTGATTAGGATTTTCCAACAATTTAGTCCATTAATTTTGAGCTTTGACTGATTATTTCTTGAACATTTATCTTTTTAGAATTTTGGTTCCTTACACTAAAGTTAAAGAATGATGCTCTAAAGCAAATGTACATAATCACTATAACAGAATAACTGAAAATTGTAGGTAAATAGTTATATGACTGCAAAATATTATAGTTTTCAATAGCCTTATAAAACATTTTGTGTATAATTTAACTATTTTTATCAGATTTTAAGTTATTACATGATGAAGATATTATTATCTTTGTTAAATTATAAAAATCAATTTCATGGTCAAATACCAAGATGACAAAAAAATATATTTAAAATTAGAAAGTAACATGTCAATCTAAAGCATTAATAGATACATAGTCCAGAATTTAGAAGTACTAATAACTCTCCCCCTTTTTAAGGAAGAGATAGATAATTTTTTCAAGGAGAAATAAGAATTTTTTTTCCCCCAAAGTGCCAATATATACTTAGTTCAGAATTTAAAAGTGCTAATCTCTCTCTCTCTCTTTAAGGAGAAATAGCGTATTTTTTATTAGACTAATTTATTAATATTATAATTTTTATATTTTTTTAAAAAATAAAGATAGATAGTTTTTTACTCCTTTACTTGTAGCCTTTCTTAAGGTGCGTCAAGCAACCTTGTTTCAACTGATAATGTAAAACTTTTATTTACTACATTATAAAACAAAAATATGCTATAATGTAAAGCTTTCACATGCTGCACTAAATGATTCTAAATGCGTTGCTAAACACTCTATTAATAGTTTATATGATATAGTAGTTTTGTTTTATTTATTTATTTTTTCAATCACTACAGTAATAAGAAAAGTCTCCATTTTCTCTCTATTCTATTGGGTAGTCTCAAATTTTTCACAGTTCCATTGTCATAATCGTGCCAATATGCGTACAAAAAAATTATCCCTATATCAAGTTCAGAGACTCAACCCGCTTTAACCAAAGTGCCACAAAATTGACGTAGACATGTAAAAATAAAGCTCGATGCGATGACCTTTTGATTGGAAATAAAGCTCCATGCCTACGGTCATGATTGGAGGATAGGATACGAGGTGGTTTCAAAGATGGGAAGTTATTGTTGTGGTTGGTTAAGGGTGGTCTACATTACAAACTTAGTTATAAACTGTATAAAGCTCTTATATGCTACAGTAAAAAGAAAAAAATTAGTACAGTATAAAACACTCATATGTTACAATAAAAACGGCTCCTACCATTAGCCAAACACCCTATATATGTTGTTCTAAGTATTTGGAGAATTCCGCGTATGCACCTAACGCATGATTGTTTGTTTTAGGGTTCGTTTAGTAAAAAGATTCGAATTAGTGATTTGAATTAGGATTTAAATTAGTGCTTTAAATTGTTATCCGAAATGGTGTTTAGATGTATATTTAGGTTTTAATCTAAGTATGGAATAAAATTAAAATTTATGTTTAGAAAAGTAATAAAAATTGTTTTTTGATTTATTAACAAATCTAATAAAATCTTAAAGTCCATGATCTTAAAAAATATGTAATATGTATATTAATTTATTCATCTCTTCATTGAAAACAAATAAAAAAAGAATCATCTTAATTAGATATCAAATGAAAAAGTTATGATTTTTTTCTTAAATATTAAAGAGAGAATTTTAGTTTTTACTGTAACATAGATATTCGAGTATCAAAAGTTTAGAAGGATGAGAATTCTAAAAACTTAAATTCTTGATACTCAAAGGATTCAAATTTTAAGAAAAACAAGATTCTTGATACTCGAATATAAATTTAAGTCCATTGAGGCTAAATAATATTGGCTAAAGTA
Source organism: Artocarpus hirsutus (assembly GCA_946598075.1). Taxonomy (NCBI): domain Eukaryota; kingdom Viridiplantae; phylum Streptophyta; class Magnoliopsida; order Rosales; family Moraceae; genus Artocarpus; species Artocarpus hirsutus. The sequence goes on along the minus strand of CAMOHE010043658.1, from coordinate 43,073 downwards.
CTCTAAATCCTGTTTGCTGAGTTAAATTAGATTTAAAGGTCAATTGCAATATTAGTCCTAAATTTTTCTTAAAAATGTAATTTAATTTTTAATTTTTTTTTAATTTTTCAATCTTTAATTTTTTATTTTAATTACTAAGGGACAAATTAATGGTCAAATCGTTAAGTTTGATGGTTAAACATTTCTAAATATCATTTTTGATTAAAATTACCGTTTATGTAAAAAAAAGCCCCACCACCCTCCATGCTCTCTCCAATGGGAGCCACCCACAGCCACCGGACCCAACCTCATCAGAGACCTTTGCCTCGCCGGAACCCAACCTCACCTTTTTTCTTCCCTTTCCCCTGTAATTTTCTCTGGAAAATCGGATAGAAAATTTTCAGCTCAAAAACAATAGTAAAGCTACAAAAAACTTTAACTAAATTTATTTTCCTTCAGTTTCTGCTCTCAAACTCAAATACCTTCAGAGAAATTGAAAAAGGAAAAAGCAAATATTTTCATTGAAGTGCTTAACAAACTCTCGTAACATTTCTCTGCAAATTTTCCATCAAAATTGCGAAAAATGACGTTCGCGGCGCCCGCAATCTCCATCCCCAACGTTTCGTCCTCAATCCCAGCCTCCACGCTCCTGAAACCAAGCCCTAAGCCTCACCAGTTGTTGTTTCTCACGAGGAGGTCGCCATCGTCAGACTCGTTGGAGCACAAAAGGTTCCTCTTTAATCGCTAGAGAGATAAAGGTGGCGAAGGCAGAGGCATCGGAGTGAAAGCCGAAGCAGAAGTTGCTTCTTCAGCTGCCGATTCTGCTGTGGCTGTGCGATGTTCCACTATTATTTTGCCCATGATTAATGAAATTCCACAAAAATTAGAGGAAAATTTAAGCTTGCCAATCAATTTTGGATATGGAATTTTGGATGAAATTCGAAACCTTAACCCCAACCTAACTCAGATAGGATAATGGAGGGATCGTGAATATTTTTTTGGGGTTTTTTTCTTTTTCTCTTTTATTTTCGTTGTTTTTGAATATTTTTGAGTAAAAATCAATTCAATAGATGTGATTTAATCTTTTTGAACCAATTGGTATGATTTATTCTTAATTTTTTAATATATCAATTATTTAAAGGTAATTTAATAATTTTAATCAAAAAATGATAATTAAAAATTTTTAACAATCAAATCGTTAAAGTTGTTTCTCAGCAATTAAAATAAAATATTAGAGACTAACAAATCAAAAAAATAAAATTATACTTTTATAAAAGATTAAAAACTAACACAATAATTTACCTTAAATTTAAAGAAAAACTTGAGGAATGCCATAAGAATTAGACGTGTAATTATTTTTGCCACTAAAATAATAGAGTTTAAATAACATGTGGCACAAAATCTAACCACATAGACTTTGTGACATCCTATTTGACTATCTCCTTGTTTTCGATAGAGATTTTTACACCGTAAGTTGTCAAATTTTGTAACATTTGATATTTAGAATTTCATTTTAAGAATTTAAACAGTTAGATCTCTAAACTTTTAATTTGTTGGCATTATTAATCCTCATTTTAAGAAATTACACATTTAGATCAACAGAGCTAAATAGATCCCTACCCCTAAACGGAGCTATAATCTTACTATCGGTGGTCCCAATGACTAAGGAAAGGAGCCATACCTTAAACTTAACCCGACTCAAAACACCACTTAACAAACCAAGAGGCATAGGGGTGTATCCTCTAAACCCGGCACTGCCTACAACAACACAAAAGCAACAAACACAACCAAGAAGACCAGGCGGGAAACAACTGCTTTCATTACATCAGACCTAATACATAAAAATAATAGATTACACAAAACCAGAATGCTGCCACTACCATGATCCATACATCCGAAGTCCCTCAATGCCAGCCACCTAGAAGCGTCAACTACCCAACTCCAGCCACCTGCCCACTGGAGAGCTCCCATGGCCCTTTTTCAGTCGACACTAGGGCGAGACCTGCACAACTGCCACCCACCCTCTCCCAGCGGCACACACCCACCCCTAGCCAAGGGAAGGTCCTTCAATGCTAGCGTTAGGCTGGTGTCAACCTTTTCTGCCCCACCCATGGCAGACCCTAGTTGTTGAGCCAACCCCTTCGTCTAGTCACCCCAACTCGATCTCGAAGGAGATTCGAGCCAACCACGACCTTGATGGACGGCGGTGCCTCCTTTCTCCCTGTTCTGGAGACCAAATTGACGGCAGTGCCCTCTTAGCTCCGTACTTGACCACAAACCCAAGCCAAAGCTTCTCTCCTATGGTGACAGTTGCCTAGAACATGACAATCGGTCCATGACAACCCTCTGGACGAAGATAATAGAGATCGACGACACGTCGGCTCGCTAGCCCCAATGCACACTCTCTCTCTACCTTTCTTTTTCTCATTCTCTTTCTCTCTAAAAAGTCTGTAGCAATTGAGTTTTTATTATAGTAATTTAGTTACATCATTGAAATTTGGAACCAACTTATCTAAGATATAATAGAACGGATATTTTATGATTTTCTTTTTCAGTTTATAATCAATTGTTTTGTTGTCATTAATTATTAGGCCTTTAAATATTATTTTTCAAAAAAGAAGTTATACTTCTAAAAAGGAGACCTTTCAAGGACCTTCCTGTAAGAACAAAAATGTTTTGAGGACCTAAGGAACAAAAATGCCTCAAAATATTGACATATCTTATATCATTTTAAAACAAAAGAATATAGAGACTAACGAGCTAACAAATTAAGAGGTTGGAAACCTAATTGTCTAAATTCTTAAAATGACGATTAACAGTGCCAAGAAATTAAAAGTTAAAGACCTGAATGTTTGAATTCTTAAAATAGCAATTAAGGTGCTAATAAATTAAGAGTTTATGGACCTGAGTATCTAAATTTTCAAAATAGGGACTCACTGCCAGAGGTTAAAAGGTTTGCTTGTGATGCAAAAGTCTTTTTTTTAATAAGCTAATAGATATAAAAGAGTTTAAATAAATAGCGTTTTTCCACTAAATAATTGAATTAAATAGTATGTTTTAAAAATATTTATAATAAATAAAAATAAAAAGAAATTTTTTTACATGTAGTAAATATATATTTTACCTAATAAATTTGTTATTTATTACAAATTTTTTCAAAACTTACTATTTACCTACAATTAGATTTATAAAAATGCTAATTACTACAATATCAACCAAGAGGTGGCAACAGGGAATCTTTATGATCTGATATGGGATGGGCATTTATTGGGAAAATCTTGAGAAAAAACTTTTTTTAATAAATGTAGCACATGTTTAAATTGTATTATATTTAAACATTTGTTTATTTATATCATATTTAAAAAAATTATGCCATATTACTACTCTATCAACATGCAATATAAGTGATAGTGTGACATAAACTTTCTTGACTAGCATGAATAAACATTTTTTAAAGGCCCTAATTTTATCAATTCGTAACCTTGTGCCCACCGTTTGTGGTTGTTTTCGCTAAAGCCCAATCCATATCATTGGACCTCGTCAACAGTCTCTCATGTGGCTTACGATCGGATGTCCGGTAAAAAATTTACAATATGCACTCAAAATCAAGAACTTCTCTGCAACAACCTGGTCCCACGAAGTTTTTTACATCTCTTTATTTGAATATAACTTACACTTGGACTGACATGAATACAAAGAATCACTTTCTACTATTAGCCTGTACAATGGAGGAAATGGGAGCAAACGGCACATCCCAATTTCCAAATTGGTGGTGGCGATTACAGCCCTCCTAGTCTATTGGTAGGCAACTTTGGTAGCCATCCACGGGAATTAAAATTAGGAAGAATAAATGAATAATAGATTTTAAATTGAAGAGCATCGTGTCATAAAAAATTTGTCCTCCATTGGTTAACTTCCAATAATCTAGCTGTTGTCTGAGCCAATCACTGAGGACGACAAAAGTATCGCACCGACCTCGTTAGCTTTCTCCTCCGTTCAAAGCTAAAATCAAAAGAGCATCTGCTGGTTGAGAATAATTCTCACTGAACATGTTAATCGGACCCAGCAATGATATTTCTTCAGGTGACAGCATCAGCGAGCCACTACTCAAGTAATGTTGATTGGCCCGTCTCCTGTGTAAGAACATCACGCAACTTACATTAACTATTGCAAAGGTAAATTTCATTAGGAAAGCAGGAAGATGCCAATTCGACAGCACAAGTACGCACCTGCATTTTCTTGGCTTGTCATTGTCTTCCGATAAGCGAGAAGTTTCTGATCTTGACACGCAGCGCAATGAAGAAAGATATTCATAAAATGCAGCACCTTTCAATGTCATGCAAGATTTTGAAGGAAGCATGGATTGAATTACATCAAAAAGAGACGATTAGTTTCCCTGCATTGTAGGCTGTAAGAATTAAGGATTTGTATAGGTAAGAGGCGACCAATCAATTTATGTGACAACATGGATGCAAGTATAATAACTTCTAGATGAAGCACTGCTTTTTTCCAGGCTTTCTGAATTTCTTCCGGTACATGTAATCAGACTTGTTGCCATATTATGTCCAGCTAATTTACCCAATGCCATCATACCAGTTGCAGAAGCTAACAGCTCAGAGGCTAAATCTACTGCGCTTAGAGAACCTATGGTTGATCCAACAGCAGCAATGTGTTTGGCATAGAAACAAAATCCATGTTGTGCGGTTGTGGAAGCCAATAACCATTCATCATATGAGCTGTCTGCATCCGAGTCCTGAGTCATGGATGGTTCTAAAGGATCCTGCAGTCATATACACTTCAATCATCAACTAAACTTTGAGAATATGAATGGCAAGGAGTCCTTTAAGTTACACGAAACTTACACTTAATAGAAAGTAGAAAGCAACACATCTGCTTCTGAAATTAGATTGCTCATTTTATCAGTGAGCTTGACAATTTGAAGAGGATGTAGCTCTTCTGATCTCACATACTGTGCTAAGTCTGTACGGCAGCTACGAAGTTTAGTCCATGACTGTTGTACTAAATCAGTCATGACCAACTGTTTTGGCTTCTCCACATATTGACAGTCTGCGAAAATCTATGCGGCTAGACTCATCCATCACGTCATTGGTTATTGCAACAGCCTCCGCATGCTCATTTTGAGAATCATCCACCTCTTGTTTGCAAGATTCTGCAATTACATACTGATTACTTAGAACGGTACCTGAGTCTTTTTGTATTTCTGATTTAAATATGTCCAGATAATCAGCTTCAACTGCTGATCTGTTGCTCACTGAAACTTCTTCCATTGTGTCCCCAACACAATCACAGGATACAGTCCTTAAATGTACCTCTGTGCCATCATAAATTTCAGTTTCCGGAATGAATGATATTTCTGGCACACATGACACATCAAGCAACTTGCATTCATCATTTATGGGGATGCACCCTGCAACTTCTGAACAATAGCGTAGTTTCTCGTCCATATCAGCTGATACAGAACAAGGCAACTCCTTAAATGACGAGCTCCCTATGGGAAGAGCTTCATTTTTAGTCTGCCTATTTGTGAAAGTATTACATCCATCACCAATTTTTTCATCTTCAGAATCAGAAAACAGTATCATATCCTGCTTCATTCGAACATTCCACCGAGAACATGTAAATGGAGTGTCTGAATTATCGGAATACTCGCGAAGAGTATCAAGTGGTATTCTAAACTCATCATTGTCATGCGTCGAGCAATTCCTGCTCACCATTTCTGCCTTCTTGGCCTCCGTAGTTTCGGTTTCATTATTATGCAAAAAACTATATTCTGTTACCGTCTTTTCCAATTCTTCTTCCCCAACTGCCTCTATTGAGCAAGAAGTTTCTTCCCTTGATAGTGACGCGGTAATCTCTTTATCAACTAGCTCAGATAACCGAGAAGGTAAGTCCCATGGTATCAATTTTGGAAGTATCTGATGGCCAGCGTCAAGATCAAATACAAGTGAATCACATATCCTTTGGCTTTTCCTAGCGGTACAAAAATAAATGCATTAAACATCAAAGATTTCCCCCAGTAGAGAGGATAAGTTAATAGATGAGAACCCCTACGGATCAAGTGGGTAAATTTGATATTTTTTTTTATGGCCCCCAAAATGAATTTAGCAAAACCATTTTAAATAAAATCCCTCTACCAAAAAAAAAGCTCATAAAGGCCAAAAAAAAATAATAATAAAGTTGTCATTAAAATTAACTAAACAAGGTTATTTAGCAAAACAGAGTCATCAAGACTCCAAAATCCCTTTTCCATATGGCATAAAATATGAATAGATAAAAACAAAGATAACAATTATCCTGTTTGAAACTTGCACAGATAATAATAACCAGCATCCATGCAATTCGACTGACCTTTCATAAAGGCTCTACCTTGGCACCAGAACTGAAGATGCATAATGGTTTTCCGCATATCTCCCTGACAGCATCCAACAAATCGTTCTAATAAATAAGGATGAATATTGGCTCTTTCTACAGCCTAAACCTGCAATGCAGTAACATATTGAATTTGACCAACAGATAAATCCAGATTCATGTAACGGACAAGTTAAAGAGGGAAAAAGAACTGTACCATATGAATATGGCAAAGCAGCTCCTCCTTTGATGGTGGTTTGAAATATATCTGCTCTCTGTCTAAATTTTCTGGCAGGAAAGGGTTGTTACCTAGAATTTTATAACAATTACAAAATTACAAATAAGGAAACCTTCCTGAATACAAAGTTCTAAGTTAAGAGTAATCTATGTATAACAGTGAGCCCTCTTACTGTTGCTTGTCAATACTATAGGCCCCCTAGCTGTCTCAGCAATCTGCTGTACTGCTGCAATAACTCCCAGATCTTCAAGGAAAGTGATATCCACATCCTCAAATAGAATTAAAGGTCTAACTTCACCCTGACCGCAGCAACTTCCAGCCTCCTCGCGATCAGAAATACCAGATCCTGCTGCTGCATTCTGACAATCTTCGTGCGATAAGGGTATCAGTTCAACCACCTCATCATCAAATTCCAGGGTTGCAGCACCGTTGGCCAGATTTGACGAGGGTTTCAAAATATGCTTATTGGGTAAACTTACAGGGTTTCCTATTGACCTAGATGCACACCAAAAAGATCATATTATTCATTGATAAATGAGGTCTCTTTTCTGTTATGATTTACAAAATAATGACTAATGCTGACGCAGGGCATGACTACTACAAGCAAAATTTCTCACCAGGGTGCAAAGTCTTGCTGAGAATTTAACGCGCACACAAAGCATGCATGCAATTGCAATGTTAAATGTATTACCATCGAAAAGGAATAGTAGACGCATGCACAAAAACAATCCAAAGCCATTGATAAATAAAAAAAGGACCATGTTCAAGATAGGACTTCTTTGTACTATTTGCGAATAAAAATTGCAGAGAAACACAAACACATACGCACACACACTCACAAATAAATGAAAAAGGACCATGTACGAGATACGACTTCTTGGCCACGTTTGGAAGTGAAAATTGCAGAGGAACACGCGCACACACAGAGAAGAAAAACATTATCAAAGGGAGAAGAAAAAATAACCTTGGATTATCCATGAATCTCCATCAAATGCAAAAAGATTTTCGAGATCATCATTGTGATATTTGGAAATAATTAATTGTAGACAATATAAATTCTATTCTTGAGAAAAATAGTTTTTTCACCAAATGAAACTATTTTCATGAAATGCGTGGAAATATATAACGATTTATAAGGTACAGTACATGCTTGCATGTTTACTGTGTTATCTGAAGAGGGTCATTTTGGAACAGTATCATCTTTTCCAATCTAAACTAAACTTCAGAGCTAAAGATTAAACTCTACATTGATAAACAGAGAAAAGACGCTGCCATTTGAGATGCTTTCGGGCTAGCTAAGTGCAACTTGAATGACTACGAGACATCAATCACTCCAAGATGCACCAAAACCAAGTAACATTAATCTCTGAAAAATCTGCTTTCAGCTGGAACCACTATTAGAGCTGAATAAGTTGCCTGATCATTTAAACCATAAAATAGGAAACAACTCCTCTTTGGTTCCTTAATCAAAATCACAACAGAAAAATGCTTTGATCTTCCTTTGCGTTACCAGTTCCGAAGAATCCTTCAATGAGATAAGTGTTAGGTACGACTCAAATCTAATTTATTGGGTAAGTTATTATTTTGTGAGTTTGGGCTAGGGTCAAATTTGTTGCCCATTGAGAGTCCATAAATAAGCCTTTGGCGTAGGGTTTTACGTGATGAGAGAAGAGGAAAGTAAGAGTGCCTCCTTTTTGTGAGAGAGCGAAAAGTGAGGAGAGAGATAAGCAAAGGATGTAAGGGGCTTTGGATAGAGAGAAATTGAGAAAGATGATTGAGTGTGTAATCTTGAAGTTGCTAGTGAATTGTTTTCATTATCCCATCAACGTAGGCAATTTTGCTGAACCTTGTAAACTTCTGTCTTCTCTATATTTCTGTTGAATTCTGTTTCAGTTTATTTTTCTGCTGCATGAGCATAGGGGTGTATTTTTTCCAACAAGTAACTAATTTTGTGTTTCTTTCTGCTGTAAAATCTCTGAAGTGCATCAATTTTGCAATAATTTCTACATTTAAGTCCTCCATATTTCTAAATGTTTTCTATATTCTTTTATATCCCTCAGCATGTTATGAACAAGCTTCCTTTGAAGTTTGAAGAGGAACTTTGAATGTGGAGGAGGAACTGTGTTTCAGCAAATGAAATGAAAAAAAAGGGTGCACATGCAAAGAATCGAGTACAACAGCGATTTCCAAAGGAAGAAGAACCTTTTTAGTTGACGGGATTCTAAAGCCTCGCCAAACATGTGCTTCAAGAGAGCTCCATTTCGACATTCTGATGCGCTGACCTGAAAAACAAAAGATAGTCAATCAATAAAACAATGTGTAGACATAGAAAAAATAAATCAATATGCACAAAATAAGCAATTTATAAGCATCGCAAGATGACATTCAAAGAACAATATGTGATGACTCAGTAGCCACTAGATAAAGGTGAAATGATGATTCGTTATATTACCAAGTGTTTCATTGGTGAGTCGGTCAATGCTAGTATAAAACTTGTCAATAATTTTTAAGAATAAAAGCATAGATATGGCGTACACTAGCCATTGTTACATAAATCAGAGATGCATAAATATAAATGTGCTCGATGGATAAATAAATACATATGCACACATCCCCCGTCCTTCACAAAATCGACTGTTGTTTAATATTCTATCCATTTAGATGGATGCTTTCAATTTTCGAGTCCCACAGATATGTTTGAATATCCATCATTTTTCCGCAACAGGCTAAGGAAAATAAAACTGCGTGGTAAAGCATTTTGGAATCATATGGGAAAAAAATGAATTTGAAGACCGCTAGCATGATTTATATGAACAGAACACATTTCAACTTTAAGATAAGTAAATTTGAAAGAGGGTGCATAAAACTTTTCATATTTAGAAGTTAAAACCAACATTTCACTTTCAACTCAACATTAGCTTCAATCGTTTTAATTAAAACTGATTCGACTGAGTTTTCTAATATTACAAACTGACAAGCAGCAAATGCTTAGTATCGCATCATCCAATAAAAAAAAAAAAAAGCAGTCGTGACGAAATTTCCAGGGAGCAGAAGTAAAATAATAATTGATAACATGCAATCAGAAATATGAAATTTGTCAAAGGTTATCATGTAAATATGCAAATTTCCCCTTTTGGTCAATATGCAGCGTTTGTGGCTAATTGGCATTGTTTAGGAAGAATACTAGCAGTCAAATGTGAAGGTTTTTAGTTGTCTTTGTTTGGTTTTAGTCTTGTTTTAGGACTCTTTGTCCTCTGTTTGGAATACCTTTTGCTGTTAATGAAGCTTGTTGTTTGTATTTAAAAAAAAAAAAAAGAAAAAAATACTAGCAGTCGAATAACATCACTAATGAATGACAGCAATCACCACCAACGAAAAACAAATTTCCTTAAATGGAAAATATATCATAATTTGAGTACCTCCAAAACCTCAAATCCTTGCTCTCGTGCACAAGCATAAATAGCAGCAGACTTTCCACTCTGCAACATGCAAGACAGACAAAATGCATCACTTTTATGGTAACTTCAACCGTAAAACTGCCAATGTCCTGAATATGTCTTTGACAAGGAAGCCATAGTCATCTATACTGGAAATCAACATTATATAAAGAATCTATGACCCTAAAGTCAAAAAGTACACTGCTACTCTCATCCTCCAGATTGGCAGCACAAAAGACCCTTTCGACCTTTCGAGTGATGACCATGCATACACCAAAACGAAAAAGTTGGATATGCAATAAGTTATTTTTGTCATGGATTCAACATAAGTGAAATTAAGGTTAAAGCCTTACAATATTGTAAGCCCAATGAAATCGAAATTCGAAATTCGAAATTGAGATTTGTGATAGGAAACAATTTCAACATAAGGCTACAAAAGAGACGACTCTAATTGTATTGATATTGACCCATGCTCTAGTCAGTTTATCCTTACTAGTATCCTAACAAGGACAGTATAGTGGATATTCCGCTATTTGCATGTCCAATAAATGCACTCAGGCACTAGAAATGCTTTTGCATCATAACATAAGACAAGCATATGTAGAGGTTAAAAAAAGAAACCCCTGAAAGACCAAAGACCATGATACACTGTAATTAAAAACAGAATCTACTTCATAAGGAGTACGTTTTGTACTGACCCCAATTGGCCCAGTAACTAAGAGGACATTTTTCAGGCCACCCCCTTCGTTTTTGTTTTCTGAATCAGATTCACTTTTGGAACATATGTAATCGTTATCTTCCATGTCACCGGTATCACAATCGACAATTTCCTTGCTAATATGAAGATTTCTTTCACGCCAATGCTGGAGCCACTGACTCAAGAAATTCACAGATTCATCGTTGCCACATACCTACTTGACCATGTCATATAAACAAGAAAATGTGGATGAAAGAAAGGTTTTTTTATCACCTAGATTGGAGAAACTTCAACTTTCGTAACTTCTACAATGAACAAACAGACCAAGATATCTAACCTCCAGGGCCTTTCTTGGCTGGTACTTGTATATCCATAAGCGATCCATTGGCTGACTACTACAACCAAAACATCCTGCGGTTGATGCAACAATAAATTAAGATCATATCTTTAGATTGACTAATTGCAAACTAAGAAAAATGCAAAAAATTCAAATTGTGCATGATAATCATTTCAAATAGTAAGGGTGCAACGTCAGATTTATTGTTGCTATCAAAAATAGGTCAGCTAAAAAGAGCATAAATACACAATCATGAAAATTATGAAGTGTATAATTAAACAGAGTCCATGCGATCTAACATAAATGATAATCGAAGAAAACAATTAACAGAAGATAGTAGAAGCAAAAAAAAAAAAAAATAATAATAATAATGGGACAATGTGATTAAATCTTTACCTTTCCTCGAGAAATCTTCTGTCCTGCCCAATGTCTGGCTTCCTTACTAAAGCAGTATGCCCACCGAAGGAATCGACTTTATTTACCTCACTGTCCTGGCAATAATTTATTTGAATTGACTGAACACAACATGGCAACAAAAGAAACAGTTAATAGAGCGGAGTGAGCATGTTGCTGTTAGAATATATTTTATAGAGGGAAAAAAATCAAAAGTCAGATAAAACGACGCAGCTCTTACTTCTGCAGCCTTTAGGGGCTGAGAAGAAACCACTTTTTCATCATTTGATATGTAAAAGACTGTTGGTGCTGTTTCATAGACACATTCTTGTTGAATTGAACACTGATCAAAAGGAACCTCAACCTGAAAAACTGACGCGTTGCTGGGATTTGAATCAATCGGAAGCTTATGAAAACTTAAGCACTCAACAGAGCCTTCAAAAATGGATTTGCATGTCCTTTCTAATACGCAATCGCTTTTCATGAAGATTCCCTCATGAAATGTCCAGGTTCTCCAATCAAGCGGCTCTTCATCGTCCTGCAACGCAGAATTCTAAGTTTCACAATAGCATGCAAAACTTACCACGAATATCTAAATCTCCCAACTCAGAAACCACCAAAACGGCCGTATAAGAGTTGAACTAGAAGACTCTTACCTGGGTCCTTTCAAATACATGGATTGGGCCACAAGTTATCTCTTTTTTGTCTCTACCAGCTGCAAAATGTTTGCTCTCTAAGTCAGTAACCACTTAATTTTTCTTGCTTGTTTTACAAGATGAGAAGAAGGGATGTATTTGTTTTCCTGCAAACATTCGTGAATTTTCCTGATGAAAAGCAAAAAGAGGTTACCTAGAGTTCCGTACCAAATACATAGGTCAAAATCATGAAGCCGATATGCAAGTCCAATTTCCAAGTTAAAATCGCTTGCAAGTTTCAAGCCAAAAACTTAATTATTACTTAAACTTCTAGAAGCAATAGACTAGAGAATTACATAAGGGCATGTTTATTAAATGGCAATTTATTATGACAGGAAAGGGCAACGGTTTGGACATAAAAGTGAATTAAAATTTTGATTCAAAGTAAAAACTCGCCTATTAAGAATTAGAATTACATTCCTGATTAAATTTATGAACGAGAGGAAAGGGAAATACTCACATTCTCTTTCGCTTGATGATGTGTAAACTAGGCCCCAAATTAATCAATAATGTGGGCCTAAAGGTTCTTCGCTCGAGGTTGGTTGAGTTTAGGCCAATTAATCAAACAGTTCTTTGTTATTTTCTCTAAGCTTGAAGAACAACAAGCACACAGAGAGTTTATACGTACGTGTGTATATAAAAAAAGGGATTTTGTCTTCCAAGTTTTTTGAAACACCCGTATTTTAACGGATATGATTTTTGTAAAATTTAATGAACAAAATGTGACAATTTAAAATTTTGTAGCATTTAAAATTACCAAGTTTGTCTATGTTGTTTCAATTATTCAAAAAAATGTCACTTTAGTATTTTCTTACCAAGTCGCTATAGGAAACATTCAAAACTTACCAATATCCACTTCTATCAATTTTGTCCCCCTAAATTAATGCTCAATTATGTAGCCTTCTTCTTATTTTGCTAAAAGTCTCCAAAGGAGATATGAAATCAATTCACCCGAACTACTAAGGGACATGAAATAAATTCACCTTAACTACTGGGAGATATGATGATATTTTCTTTTAATGCTCCTTTATTTCTTCTTACAACTTTCCTTGTAAACTTCCCCTTCTTCTCAATTATTTTGATATCTTTTTATTTAGCCATCACCACATTCTTCTCTAGTTTTTCATTCTCTCCCTTTCTCACTTCAATTTCTAACTAAAGACACAGAGTATAAAGCCCTCTTTGCAACCAAGGCAGCAATAATTCCTAGCCATGTTTAAAGCCATTTTAGAGTCAATTCAAGCTTGATTTTAATCCAAACTTTGGTGCTTTTCAAAGGAGTTTTGAGGTAGGTTTTCCTTAATTCAAACTTGGTTTTTAGTATGTGTTTTCTCCATGTTTAATGCATAATTTTCTTATTCCAAATTCATGCAAATTTCTAGTTATATTAACACGCATAATTGAGCATTTATGAACAAAAACTTGAGTCTTGAGTTGAAACTGACAACCAACATTTATTTTGGTTTAATAACAATATTACAAACATGCTAGGAATGTTTAAAACTGGTTTCCATAACTTCAAGATTGATGTTTTAAGGTTTTAAGCTTGAAGAGCAAACTTAAGCATGTTTTCCTCATTATTTACAAGAAAGGCTAGAGATATGATTTGATGATGATTTTGGTAGAATATTCATGAGAATATTCTATTGTGATTATATAATGCATGCTGCATATTTTGGAATGGTTTTGAGATTTTGAACAAGAATAATATGCTTTGGGTTAAAGAAAAAACTTAACATTCCATAAACTTTGTAATACCTCTATGGGTAGTGGCTCTTTCTTGAAATTCTGGGATTAGATAAAATGAATTTTATAAATTGGTTTACATATTTTAAAAGTAGACATCCTAAGCTTTCCAACAAGCTATCATGAGCCTAAATCGGAGTTGTATTTTATTTTCTATGAATTTTTTAATTTTTGGATTGAAAACTTGTAAACCTACTAGTGACAGTATACCACCCGTCTACCTTAAGTAAACCACTTGTTAACCCATGTGCTAATTGTAGATAGTGAACCCAACTTTTTGCAAAATTATACAGCCAGTTTTGCCATGGTATACCAGCTGCTAACCTGAACCAAGAGCCCAACTTTGCTCACCTTCTAATCCCTTAATGTCTTGCAACCTTTCCAACACTATCCTAAGTGATTTATGAATCTTATTAGAGACTAAAATATATAGATTACTTGTATGTTTTTTATATTGTATGTAAGATAAAAATTGTTTACTTTGGTATTTAAAAAGAAATTACATAAAAACTTAATGGCACATTAGTGAGATAGATTTACACATAATTCATTTATGGATGTGGTTATTGTTGTGCTTCAGTTTTAATTGTCCTTATGCATGCCTTATGATCAAGGGTGTATGGAGCTAACGTTAATTAATCCTAAGATTAAAGGATTGTTGATAAGCTTGGAAGGTAGGGATTTTATTACTCATCTTTTATGAGGTTTTGGTAAATTAAAATTTGGTTGTTTTATGTTGCAAGTTATGTATATGATAATTTTTGAATATATATGGTTATAACTATAACATGATGATGTGGAACTCGTCCTGTATTGTACAGTGAGGAACATAATGATTTGACACATGTTGTAAATTGAAAAGCATAGTTAGGAAAACTAACTTTATAAACAAATGTTGATTATAGAGAAATGGTGAGACGTGAAGAAGGCGACGGTTTCATCTTTGGGCACGAATACCCTAAAAGGTAAAATAGGGGGAGGTGATGATGCTCCCTTGGGTCGAAAGTTCCAAAACGCACTGTACGGGAATCGACTTGGTGAAGACTCGGGACTTGATGTCCCCTCACCGAAACACCATTGAAATGTTTAGAGGGTGGTCAAGCTCGCCCATTTGAGTTTCGATGAGTTGAGTGATGTTTTTTTTAGTGTGGATACCTAAAAATAATGATGAATTGTAATATTTGTATACATGTATAAGTGTGAAACTTGGTAATGGTGAATTATAGTATCCATAGAATATGATCATAATAAACCTTATAATATGGAATATAATGTAAATTAACTAGCTATGCAGTTTTGATGTGGTAATGAATAAAACCTTAAGGTGAGTGATGGTTTTCCCCTACTGGGCATGTCAATGCTCATCCTTATCATATTTATATCTCTCAGGTAGAGCTCAGTGCAACTTATCTGGCGAGGAACAAGCAACAACACTGCTATTTTCATGTTAGAAGATTTTGTTTATTTGTAACTCATCTAGAACATGTAAGATTTGTACTATTTTTATGATGACTGTGTTAAGTTATTTGGGAATTGTACTATGATGATGATGACTGTATTTTAAATATTTGAAAAGACTGTGGTTTGTATTTTAAATATTTATTTTTATTTTTATTTTTGTTTAAAGACCCATGGGCATTGTTTTATTGATTTAAATATTATTGAATTTAAGTTTATTTTTATTTATTCAATACTGCTAACCCCCACATAGGGGCGTTACAGAATTTTTGGTATCAAAGCCTAGGTTTGGTTAACCTAGGGGGGGTGTAGCATCACTTTAAAAATTAATCTTTTGAAATGGTTTTAAAGTTAAGTGTTAATGTCATCATCATTTGGTACTAATCCTGGTTAAATTTGCGTAGCAAGTAAAAACTATGCCTCTAAGATGTCAAGTGCAATCGTCTGAGCAGTCACAACTGGTCAAACATGCTCAAGAAGTAGAGCAACCTAAATCGATGGAACAAGCTCAGGAAGACGAGCAACCATGAAGGGCATTACAAACCCCGCCAGCTGCACCGAAAGTGAATAATCTGGGACAAATTCTTTAAGCCTTACAAAATGTGCAAAGACCTACGGAGACTCGTGATCCTAAGCAACGACATTTGATCATACTAAAGGAGTTCATGAAGCAGAAACCCCCTACATTTAGTGGAGAACCCAATCCTATCATAGCAGAACAATGGCTATAGCCAGTTAAAAAGAAGTTGGATACCTCGAGGATTCTGCAGGAGTATTGGGTTGGCTTTTTAACATATATATTTGAGGGTAAAGACGAAGAATGGTGGGATCTTTAGAAAGATGACTATGACGTGCCGAACCACACATGGGAGCAGTTCAAAACCATATTTCGTAACACTTATATTCTTCAGAGCCATAGGCAAGCAATGATGCAAGAATTCAAAAACCTGGTGGAGGGAGATACAACAGTTGCTGAATACCATGCTCAATTCATAAAATTGTCTCGCTATAATCTAGGAGCTGTATCGAATCCAATGGCGAGATGCGAGAAATTTTGAAGTAACCTGAGATCAAAAATTAGACAAATGATAGCTGCTGTCCTATCAACAGATTTTCTTGAACTTGTAGCTGCAGCACAGCGGGCAGAGACATAACTAAATAACTCCTATAGAGAATATAAGGGCTCTGGTGGGCGTCAAAGGAAGATAAGCAAGAAGGAGAAGTCACAAGGGCAGGTCACGCAGCATAGTGGAGTGACTATTGGTGCTGGATATTCTGGTAGCGGTCATTTTCAACTGTTTGATTGTCATAATTGTAGACAAGTAGGACATCTGAAGAGGAATTGCCCTAACTGCGCTGCACAATCATCCTTTGCACCAAGGCCATAAGGAAGTCATTTTGGCTCCACTGTATGGGGAGGGAGTCAAAACCAAGGAGCACCTCAGCAAAACACTCCAGCTTCCTAAGTTTTAGTAACTCAATCTCGAGGGTTCCAGCCTTAGTACAACTACCAACAGCGACCATAGGGCTTAAATTTCTATGCCAATCAAAATTTTCAACGGACTCCACAAGGTTTAGTGAATCAAAGGCCACATTTTCCTAGGAGAAATAATAATAAGGCTAGTAGTAGCCAAGGAAACCGAGGAAAGAGTGATAAGGGGAAAGCACCAGCACAACATTATGCAATTACAGCTACAGCTAGACAAACAAAGCAGGCTGATCACTCTATTGTACACGATATGATTCATGTGTCTCATTCTTGCGCTCATGTATTGTTTGACACTAGTGCCACTCATTCATTTATATCTATGTTATTTGCTTCGTACTGCAATTAGAAACTGAGACATGTAGTTCATCACTAACCCTTAGTACACTAATGGGCGGGGTAGCTGAAGTTTCCATAATTTGTAAATCAGTGTGTATTGTTATAGGAGAACATAGACTATCGGCTGACCTATATGTAATAACTATGACAAAGTTTGATGTAATCCTAGGGATGGATTGGCTAACTAAAGATCAAGCAATAGTAGATTGTCATAGGAAACGTGTCTCTTTGTTCACCAAAAACGGACGAGTCATCAAATTTCAGGCAAAGATAGGAACAGTGACGCCATCCCTAGTGCTAAAGGCTTGTATTGGAGGATGAAGGAATTTCACCAATCTTGGGACAATCTTTGCTTCAAAGGGAGAACTAAAAAGAAGCGACCCATCCTCTCACACTCCTGTGGCAGATGAATTTCCAAATGAATAGCCTGGACTTTCACCTAATAGAGAAATCAAGTTTGTCATTGACTTAATCCCAAGAACAACGCTTGTTTCTATTGCTCCGTATCGAATGACACTTGCTGAGAAGGTGGAATTAAGGAAGCAGTTAGACGAATTAATGGAAAAAGGATTTATTCGACCTAGTACATCACCTTGGGGAGCTCCAGTGCTTCTTGTGAAGAAACATGACAGATCGTTGAGGCTCTGTGTCGATTATCACTAGCTTAATCGACTGACTATCAAGAACAAGTATCCTCTGGCCTGAATTGATGAGTTATTCAATCAGTTAGGAGGATCTTGCTATTTCTCAAAGATTGACTTACGATCTGGATATCACCAACTGAAGATAAGGGAAGATGACATTCCAAAGATGGCTTTTCGGACTCGCTACGGTCACTTTGAGTTTCTTGTCATGCATTTCGGGTTGACTAATGCACTAGCGGCTTTCATGGACTTGATGAACCGTGTATTTCAACCGTACTTAGACCAATTTATCATTGTCTTCATAGATGATATCTTGATCTATTCCAAAACTGAAGAAGAACTTGCTGAGCATTTGAGGATTGCTCTACAGACGTTGAGAGAACATGGTCTCTATGCAAAGAGAGAGAAATGTGACTTCTGGATGACAAAGGTCAAGTTCCTTGGACACGTTGTCTCTGAAGAAGGCATCTCAGTAAACCCATCCAAGATTGAAGCAGTGCTAGATTAGGAACGACCGAAGAACATGTCAGAGATCTGAAGTTTCCTCGGATTAGCTGGATACTATCGACACTTCGTAGAGAATTTTTCAAAGATTGCTTCTCCATTGATAAGACTCACAAGAAAGAATGTCAAGTTCATGTGGGATGATAAATGTGAAGAAGCATTCGAAGAACTGAAGCGAAGACTTACTAGTGCACCTGTGCTGATCATACCTAACAACGAAGAGCCTTACGCAGTATACACTGATGCCTTGGGAAACGGTTTGAGTTGTGTGCTAATGCAGCATGGACGGGTAGTTTTCTAGGCCTCATGCCAGTTGAAACCCCACGAGAGGAACTACCCCACACATGATCTTGAGTTAGCTGTTATGGTTTTTGCACTGAAGATTTGGAGATGTTATCTATATGGCGCAAAGTTTGAGCTTTATACGGATCATCAAAGTCTGAAATATTTGTTTACTCAAAAGGACCTTAACCTAAGGCAACGGAGATGGACTGAGTATATAGTGGATTACGACTTTAGTATCCAATACCATTCTAGAAAAGCAAATGCAGTGGCAGATGCTCTAAGTCGTAAGAACAACAGAATTATAGCCAGTCTAGCATTGGAAGATTGGAGACGAGTCATCACCATCGCCAACTTCAACTTACAATATTATAAAGATGATGGAAGAGCTTTCCTATTCAATGTGCTAGCAACTCTTACATTAATCTAGCAAGTAAAACAAGGACAATGGTACGATGAAGGATTACGTATGGTTTGGGAACAATACAAAATGGTGAACAACTGGATGGATGGAAAATTGAGCCAGAAGGGTTCCTACTTTACAAAGGAAGATTGGTTGTTCCAGAGGATTCTTACCTCAGGCATGTAGTGTTGGATGAAGCACATCGTTCAAAGTTCACTATTCATCCTAGAAGCACTAAAATGTATATGGATCTAAAATGACAATACTAGTGGCGAGGAATGAAGCGAGATGTAGCTACCTTTGTCTCTAAGTGCATGACGTGTCAACAAGTTAAAGCAAAACTTCAAAAGCCTAGAGGCGAGTTGATTAGTCTACCTATCTCAGAATGGAAGTGGGATAATGTGACAATGGACTTTTTTACCGGATTTCCTAAGACTTAAGTGGGGCATGATGTTGTTTAGGTAATTATGGATCGTTTAACTAAGACAACCCACTTCATTCCAATCAGAACTAGTTATAATGTCTCGAAATTATGTCAATTGTATGTGAAAAAGATAGTGACACTACATGGAGTGTCAATGTCAATAGTTTCTGATAGGGATACACGTTTGATGTTGAAATTCTAGAGAGGATTGCAAAAAGCCTTGGGAACTCAATTGAATTTCAGTACGGCTTTTCATCCTCAAACAGATGGACAATCCAAATGTGTCATTCAGATTCTCGAGGATATGCTTCGGGCTTGTGTATTAAACTTTGGAACAAATTGGGCTGCACAGCTGCTATATGTAGAGTTCGCATACAACAACAGTTATCAAGCAAGTATTATAATGGCTCCATATGAGGCTTTATAGGGTAGGCCTTGTAGATCTCCATTGTGTTGGGCTGAAAAGGAAGAACATCTCAAACTTGGGCCTCAGTTTATTAGAGAAACAATGGACAAGATCCGCATTATTTGTGAATGTCTTCAGACAACTCAAAGTCGACAGAAGAGTTATACAGATAAGAAGAGACGACCTTTAGAGTTCATGGTTGGAGACTTTGTGTTCTTGAAGGTGAAACCAAAACAGGGTGTATTTCGATTTGGTGTTAAAGGAAAGTTAGCACTAAGGTATATAGGACCATTTGAGATTGTGGAACGTATTGGAACGCTGGCATACCGTTTAGAACTACCACTATAATTGTCTCATGTACATAATGTGTTCCATGTATCGATGTTAAGAAAGTATGAACCCGACCCTTCACATGTGATCATGTGGACAGATTTACCAATCTAGGGAGATACGACCTATGAAGAAGTTCCAGTTCAGATACTAGATCATGAAATAAAAATATTATGTTGTCGTGAAATTCCTCTGATGAAAGTGATGTGGCAACATCATGATGTGGAGGTAACCACATGGGAACTTGAATATGAAATGAGAGAGAAGTATCCATATTTGTTTTAACATTGTAATTAATGTACGAAATTACGAGGACAAAATTTTTAAAGGAGGAGAGAGCTGTAACACCCGTATTTTAACGGGTATGATTTTTGTTAAATTTAATGAACAAAATGTGACAATTTAAAATTTTGTAGCATTTAAAATTACCAAGTTTGTCTATGTTGTTTCAATTATTTAAAAAAAATGCCACTTTAGTATTTTCTTACCAAGTCTCCGTAGGAAACATTCAAAACTTACCAATACCCACTTCTACCAATCTTGTCCCCCTAAATTAATGCTCAATCATGTAGCCTTCTTCTCATTTTGGTAAAAGTCTCTGACGGAGACATGAAATCAATTCACCCTAACTACTAAGAGACATGAAATCAATTCACCCGAACTACTAAGGGACTTGAAATAAATTCACCCTAACTACTTGGAGACATGATGATATTTTCTTTTAATGCTTCTTTTTTTCTTTTTTCAACTTTCCCCGTAAACTTCTCCTTCTTCCCAATTATTTTGATATCTTTTTATTTAGCCATCACCACCTTCTTCTCTAGTTTCTCATTCTCTCCCTTTTTCACTTCAATTTCTAACTAAAGACACAGAGCATAAAGCCCTCTTTACAACCAAGGTAGCTATAATTCCCAGCCATGTTTAAAGCCATTTTAGAGTCAATTCAAGCTTAATTTTAATCCAAACTTTGGTGTTTTTTAAAGAAGTTTTGAGATAGGTTTTCTTTAATTCAAACTTGGTTTTTAGTATGTGTTTTCTCCATGTTTAATGCATAATTTTTGTGTTCCAAATTCATGCAAATTTCTAGTTATGTTAACATGCATAATTGAGCATTTATGAACAAAAACTTGAGTCTCGAGTTGAAACCAACATCCAACCTTTATTTTGGTTTGATAACAATATTACAAACATGCTAGGAATGTTTAAAACCGGTTTCCATAACTTTAAGATTGATGTTTTAAGGTTTTAAGCTTGAAGAGCAAACTTAAGCATGTTTTCCTCATTATTTGCAAGAAAGGCTAAAGATATGGTTTGATGATGATTTTGATAGAATACTCATGACAATATGTTTATTGTGATTATATAATGCATGTTGCATATTTTGGAATGGTTTTGAAATTTTAAACAAGGATAATATGCTTTGGGTTAAAGAAAAACTTGACAAACTTTGTAATACCTCTATAGGCAGTGGCTCTTTCTTAAAATTTTGAGATTAGATAAAATGAATTTTGTAAATTGGTTTATATATTTTAAAAGTAGACATCATAGGCTTTTCAACGAACTATCATGAGCCTAAATCGGAGTTGTATTTTATTTTCTATGAATTTTTCAAGTTTCAGATTGGAAACTAGTAAACCTACCAGTGACAGTCTACCACCCGTCTACCTTAAGTAAACCACCTGTTAACCCATGTGCTAATTGTAGATAGTGAACCTGACTTTTTGCAAAATTATAAAGCCAGTTTGCCATGATATACCTGCTGCTAACCTGAACCAAGAACCCAACTTTGCTCACCTTTTAATCCCTTAATGTCTTGCAATCTTTCCAACAATATCCTAAGTGATTTATGAATCTTGTTAGAGACTAAAATATATAGATTACTTGTATGTATTTTATATTGTGTGTAAGATAAAAATTCTTTACTTTGGTATTTAAAAAGAAATTGCATAAAAACTTAATGGCATATTAGTGAGATAGATTTACATATAATTCATTTATAGATATGGTTATATGTTGTGCTTCAGTTTTAATTGTCCTTATGCATGCTTTAGGATCAAGAGTGTATGGAGCTAACATTAATTAATCCCAAGATTAAAGGATTGTTGATAAGCTTGGAAGGTAGGGATTCTATTACTCATCTTTTATGAGGTTTTGGTAAATTAAAATTTGGTTGTTTTATGTTGCAAGGTATGTATATGATAATTTTTGAATATATATGGTTATAACTATAACCTGATGATGTGAAACTCGTCCTGTATTGTACAACGAGAAACATAATGATTTGACACATGTTGTAAATTGAAAAGCATGGTTAGGAAAACTAACTTTATAGACAAAGGTTGATTATAGAGAAATAGTGAGACGTGAAGAGGGTGACAGTTTCATCCTTGGGCACAAATACCCTAAAAGGTAAAATAGGGGGGAGGTGATGATGCTCCCTTGGGTTGAAAGTCCCAAAACACAATGTACAGGAATCAACTTAGTGAGGACTCAGGACTTGATGTCCCCTCATCGAAACACCCTTGGAATGTTTAGAGGGTGGTCAAGCTCGCCCATTTGGGTTTCGATGAGTTGAGTGATACTTTATTTAGTGTGGATACCTGAGAATAATGATGAGTTGTAATATTTGTATGCATGTATAAGTGTGAAACTTGGTAATGATTAACCATAGTGTCCACGGAATATTATCATAATAAACCTTATAATCTAGAATATAATGTAAATTAACTAACTATGTAGTTTTAATTTGGTAATTAATAAAACCTTAAGGTGAGTGATGGTTTTTCCCTACTGGGCATGTCGATGCTCTTCCCTAACATATTTACATCTCTCAAGTAGAACTCAGTGCAATTTATCTGGCAAGGAACAAGCAACAACACTGCTGTTTTCGTGTTAGAAGATTTTGTTTATTTGTAACTTATCTAGAACATGTAAGATTTGTACTATTTTTATGATGGCTGTGTTAAGTTATTTGAGAATTGTACTATGATGATGATGACTGTATTTTAAATATTTGATGCTACATTAAAAACTGTGGTTTGTATTTTAAATATTTATTTTTATTTTTATTTTTGTTTAAAGACTCATGGGCATTGTTTAATTGATTTAAATATTATTGAATTTAAGTTTATTTTTTTATTCAATACTATTAACCCCACATAGGGGTGTTACTTTTTTTGTCACTACTGACCTAGGCTATCATTCTTGCCTCCAACCGCAAATTAAGGATTACAAGAGGTGCATCTTAGCTCTGTATATTTGTTAAATCTTTCTTAGGAGTATTATTCCAGGTCATTTTCCTTTTACCTGCCAAACATACCAAACAAACAAAAAACAATTGCATATTTTTTGCTAAAAAACCAATTAGAGTTTGATTCAATTTAGTAGTTCTTGTATGAACAATCCTAAAACCAAACAAATTTGGAATTGGAAAAAGAAAAGCTCGATAAATTTACCTTCTCGAAGATCTTTTACTGGGAATCGATTTTCCCTTCGGCTTTCTTTTTCTCTTGCTCTGACTCCCACAACACTGCTCGTCCTCACAACCCTCGCCTTCGTCGCGATCTCTGTCGTTGTTGGCGATGTCTCCATTAGCTTTGCGTTGTTGCGGTTGCAGTTTGAGCGGGATAAACGTCAACTGAATTAGTCTCCGACGAACAGATCTCCACTTTGACAGCATAGGCTGGAGCTCGTAGGGACTGAGCTCCGGCGGGGAATGATCGTTCTCGGGTGCTGAATTATCCATGGGATCCGGTGCAATTAGGTCATTGGAGAGTTGTGGGCTTGGGAATTTAGGGTTTTTGGAAGGATTTGGGGATTTTGGAGGGAGGAGAAAAAAGATTAGGAACATAATCTACAGGCAAAAAGAGAGCGTGACTGAATGAATTAGAAATTTAGACGAAACAAAGAACATTATTCGCGCCATTTTACAAGGCTTCTTTTTCTTCCCCCGGTTATTGGATTGGCTCTAAAATATGATTTTTCAATGAGAAATTGCACAAAATAGGATATTTCACTAATTGATGAGTAAATAATATAAGATATTTTGAAAATGTAAAATAAATAATAGATTTGTACAAATCATTATTCTAAAGCAGTTAAAATCCTAAAATGCCCCTAATCTGAATATTTCTTTTTCTTTTTTCTCTTATCCTTTCCCCGACTGTTTCTTGGTCCTTATATCTTCCCTCCTTTTTCTTAGACAGTTTCTCTCTCTTTTAGGTCTTCATCTTTCTCCTCTGGATCTCTGTTTCTCTTCTCTCTTAGACTCCTCATTTCTCTCTTGTTATCGGTGTTAGCAAGCTCATCGAAATCAGAAGACGTGATAAGACAAGAAAATCACCAAAGATGAAGAAAACCGATAAGTTTGTTGCTACTTGTCCGATTTTTGTCGTTGTTTCCTCAAATTTGGTGAGCTCTGGCAATGATCTGATGCTAGCAAGCAGATCCGATTTCCTTCTGCCATGGTGAGGCTCTCTCGGTGAAGGTTGGTCATGACGATTTTGTAGCGCCTAGGATTGCGATTGCCATCAAACGATCTCCTCGTTAGCACCGCTCCATATCGAGATCTTGATGAAGATGAGTTGTCGGCAAACATTGCACCATTAGAACGAATCATCACAGAAGAGATCATGCAACCCGTGGAGGAGCTGTCTCATCGGAAAAAAGGAGTTGCCACTTGGCAGATCGATAGAATTTGAAAAAAGAGCCAAAAAAATTTTGAATTAGGTAAATGGCCTTTTTTTGTTGGCACTAAAAACATGCTTTTTTGAGCAGATAAGATGCCATAGTTTTTTTCAAAAAGATAAGGAAAATGATTGTAGCAAGGTAAGGAACCTCAATAAGATAAAAAAAAAACTAGAGCCGTTTTGGTGTCTAAAAAGCTTGTTTTTTGGTGCCAAAAAAAAGAAAGAGGCCATTTGGCCAAAAAAGCTTTTTCTGAAAGGCTTTTATAAAAATCCCTCTTGGAGATCTTGTAGATTAGATTTCGGCGACTATCTGTAGTGGTGGTGATGTGACACCTAAAAATTTTTGATGCATTAAGTATACAATAATTAAAGATTATGTTAAGTAAATTATATACAAATTTTATGAGCCAAATTTATGCCTAAAAAAATTATTAAGAATTTAAGGGTAATTTTGGTGCCACGTGGATTATTGTTTAAATCTAATTTTTATAAAAAATTCTATAAGCGTAAAATTTAGATTTTTAAGTTAAAAATCATGCCATAAGTCTTAAACAAGAAAGGAATGAAATAAAAATAAGTTAGAAAGTTTAATTGTTATAAATGTATCATTACAAATTTTAAGACAGAAATACAATATAAGAAATACACAGTATGAGAATTATACAGTATAAGAATAATGCATTGTAAAGATTACACTGATAAAGTTATGCAGTGTAAGAATTATATTGATAAAGTTAAACGGCATAGGAAGTACACTCATAAAGTTAAGCAGTATGAAAATTATGTTGCATAAAGTAATACAGTGTAAAAATTAGTTTGTGTAAAGCTAAGTAGTATATGAATTATACTGTATGAGTGACGTGGAAGCTTGTGGATCATGAAACACAGTATAGAAAAGAATGCTAGCAGTAGGAGACATACCAACAGTATAAGAAAAATATTGTCAATATAAATTTTGACAGTTAAAAAACTCATATGGGACCCACCAAAGCGCTACCTTTAAGGTGGACAAAAGGCCACCTCATCCCCCCTGATTGCACCAGATTTAGCTTCAAAGAGAAGCCAAAATTGGTTTCCATTATTTTTATGTAAAAGCATGAAAAAAGAAAGAAAAAAAGTTATTTTTCTTCCTTTCAAAGCCGACTCCTCTCCCTTGGACTCTCTCAAATATTTTTCAAACCCTAACTCCTAATCAAGCTTAAGAACAAGTTTTAATCATTAGTGATCAAATCTAGAACAAGTTTCAAGATACTTTGGAGGTAAAAACCTAAGTTTTTACTCTATTATTGTTGTGTTTTTGTTTGAGTTTTAAAGAATTTTTTCATGGGTTTTATCATGAATTATATCAAGGAGGATTAGTAAGGTCTCAAGCATAAAAAAGGAGGTGCAAAGCGTAGGAAATTTCTTGGTAAAATCGGTTTTATCATGAATTATATCAAGGAGGATTAGTAAGGTCTCAAGCATAAAAAAGGAGGTGCAAAGCGTAGGAAATTTCTTGGTAAAATCCTAATCCTAGCCTTGAACATTGTGTTTTTCACATGAGTCTTGCTTATGTTTGTATAAGTATGAACAATGGCAAGTAAGGTGGACATTATGGTATAATTGGTTTATGTTTTATGATAATGATGATAATGTTGATGAAAAGTCAAGAAAGTAGGATTTTTGTGTTGAAAATGAAAAGATTGTTAAACTTTGTTAAAATATAGAGTTTAACTAGTTTTTAAGAAACGATGATTTTGAGGGGCTTAGAGGCCAATTTATTTTCCAAGTAAAGTCTTGGATCTACCAAAATAGTAAGAACAACAAGTTTTATGAACAAAGTTTTGTAAAATTCCAAGAAGACTAAATTGCAAAGATTTCTAAAAGTTCTATAGATTCAAAAATCAACTTAAAAGTCTACCTTAATGTTGGAATTTTAAGAAAGTTTAAACATGAAAGTTGTAGAACTCATTGAAACTGTTAGATATCATGGACAATTTGTCAAAATTATGTTCGGTTGATGAGCTATGAATTTTACGTGATTTTAAGCACAAAACTTCATAAAATAAGAAAATGTTCTGCAATGGTTTGATTAGGCCAAAGGGTTTAAGGAAGTTCTAATCATGATGAAAAACTAAATGTTTTGGTATAAAACAATCATCTTTAGTATGGGGGCAAATATGACAAGATCTTATGTTCAGGCCAAAACCGTAAAATCGTGTGAAACTAGGTTTTCACTGAGAAAGTTGGTTTCCTACACTGCTGTGGGTAGTGAGTAACCACACGTTTCAAGTTTGAAAGGACTAAGAGTTTTTATCAAGTAAAGAATGAAGGAAGAACGTTTGGGCCATAATCGCAAAGATTTTCAAGTTAGGGTCAAATTGTAAAGTTTTGAAAAAATAGACTTTAATGAAAATAAAATTGATGTTGTGTTTTCTGCAACATTACAAGAAGTAAAGAAATGTAAGCTTTGATTAAAACGGGTTTCGAAAGTTTTTTGAGACCCATTAAGGATAAAATGGTCATTTTCTGTTTAAAAAAAGCCAAAATGGACCTAAAACGTCAGATTTAAGAAAACACCCCCTAGTAGGAATTTTTTCGTAACATGTAAATAATGAGATGGTAAAGTTAATATAGAAGTTTAGTAAAGTTAGGAGACTCACGAAAAACACATTAAGGGCAAAAAGGAGCCAAATACTTCAAATTTGCAAAACGCCCTCAGCAACAAATGTTCTATAATGTGCAAAGTAACAAACGATTAAGTAACCATAGGTTTCAAGTTTGAAAGGATTAAAAGTTTTTATCAAGTAAAGAATGAAGAAAGAACGTTAAGGTCGTAATTGCAAAGATTTTCAAGTTACGGGTCAAAATTGTAAAGTTTTGATAAAATAGATTTTAACGAAAGGAAAACTAATGTTGTGTTTTTTGCTACATTACAAAAAGCAAAGAAATGTAAGTTTTTGTTAAAATGGGTTCCAAAAGTTTTTTAAGACTCGTGAAGAGCAAAATGATCATTTTCTATAAAAATGCCAAAACAGACTCGAAACGTATGATTTAGGAAAAAGCCCTTTAGCAGGAATTTTTTCCTAACACATAAATAATAGATGGTAAAGTTAAGTAAGAAGTTTAGTAAAGTTACAAGACTCACAAAAAACCCATTAAAGGTAAAATTATCATTTTTAAGAAAATGGCTAAAACAGAACTAAACATCTAAATTAGCAAAATGCCTTAGACGAAAAATACTCCGTAATTTGTAAAGTAACAAAACCTTTGAGTGAGATGGGAAATTTAACTAAAGGACATTTACGTTAAGTAAAGGGACAGGTAAGGGTTACAAAGTTAAGTAAAGGGAAAGGTAAACCAATGGATTACAAAGTTAAGTAAAGGGAAAGATAAAAAGGGATAAACATTTAATATGTAAGTTCTGTTATCAATCGAGTACATTGATAATAAGAAATGTTACCTAATAGACAGGTGTTGTTTTAACATAACACAGAAGCCGACTAATAAAAGGAAAAAGAAATGAAACATGAATGCTAGAGTGTAATCTAAATTAGTTTCAAACCTCACCTACGGTATGAAAAAAATGATTTTGTAATGCTTTATATATGTTTGCAAATGTATTTGCAAATGATATGCAAATTGTTTCTAAAGTATGTTTGCATATGTTATGCATCAAGTTTTAAAGTTCAAGTCAAGATTTGCAATATATTTACAACTATTATTTTAAAAGTATTTTTGCATTTGTTATGCATAAAATTTTAAAGATCAAGCTAAGATTTGCAATATATTTGCAATTATTATGGTTAAAATATGTTTGTATGTGTTATGCATAATGTTTTAAAGTTTAAGTTATGATTTGTAATCTGTTTACATGTGCAATGCTTGATGTTTCAATGCTAAGCTATAGCATAAAGTATGTTAGCATTTGATATGTTCATTAAAAGTTAATAAGAAGGTAAAGCAAAAATGATAAGTATCGTACCAGCTTCCTTGATGTGAGGAATACAAGTTATGTTAAAGTTAAGAGCTCGGTGTTCGATGGTCTTAAGTCTTCCGCAAGGGAAGCATCATGTGTTTGTTCTCGTGATTAATGATGTTGGTATGAACACTAAAGTTCACAAGATAAGGAAAAATAAGAGTGATGATAAGAAGTTTAAGAAAGTTATTAATGATAATAAGAAGCTCATGATTTAAAGTTCATAATTGAGCATAAATTGAATTGTGCATAATGACATTGCTTACATTCCTTTTGATGATATGCCTATGAGATATGTTTATGAAAAACATTCTAAGAAATGTATTATGAAAAATGTTCATTAAAAATATTATATAGAAAATACAAGAAAAGGTTTTTGAAGAATGTTTTATGAGAAACATTTATGAAAAAAACATTTTATGAAAAAAGGTTTTCTTTTACAAGAAAGGTTTTATAAAGAATGTTTTAATGTTTTACAAGATTATATTTGAACTTACTGATCGAAAGCTCATTACAAGTTACTTTATGCTCTAGATAGTCCTATGGAAGACTAGTAAGACTGATTGAAGAACCCAATGCTGCGGTAGATAGATACGATAGTTGGGTATAGATGCTACTACAGTTTGTTTTCCCTCGTTAAACAAAAGTTTTTCACTATTTGAAGTAGTGTTTTTAAAAGTTTTTAAAAAATTAACATGTAAGGAAATGGTCTACGAAAAACATTCTAAAAGATACACACAACATTTTAAATAATTATAAAGTTAAATTCTAAGCTATGTTTCAGTTTACGTTGCTTGATAAGTTTTAAGAAATGTTTTGATTGATTTAAAGTCAAGTGCTTAACTATGTCTCAACTTTGATAGCAACAAAAGTCACAACAGTCTTAAAATATGTTTAAGAAAAAAATTTATTCAGTATTTTACTTGTTAAGTATGTAAGATTAATGTTCAAGAAATGATGTTTAAAAAAGCTAAGTGATGTCCTAAAAAGACGGGATGTTACAGGTGGTGTTGGACACATGGTGGTGACGGCCTGTGTGGTGGTCGGTGGCTGGGTGTAAAGGTTTTTTTTTTATTTTTGTAAAAATGAAATATTTGCAGCGAAATGTGATATTTTCTGGCTACCGAAAACTTCGTGAGCCGTTGAAGTGCAGCAAAATCATCAATAAAGCATTATATACACATGGAAACATTATATTTTGATGTAAATATAGTATTTCTCAATCGTCAATGCTGTCGTCGATGTCGGTGACATCTAACAGCGTCGCTGGTAAATTTTTAATATTAAAATATTTACATGGTAACATAGTATTATATGATAATATAGTATTTACATGATAATATAGTATTACAAGATTAATACTGTATTTTTTGACCGCCAATAATTTGACGAAGTCATCAGTAAAATTTTGTATTTATATGGTAAATAGTATTTTTTGGTAAATATTATAGTTCCCGTTCGTCGATGAATTTTTATATTTATACAATAAATACAGTATTTCCCAAGAAATATTATATTTTTTAGTGGTTGGTGAAGTTTTGTATTTACACAATAAAATACGGTAATTATTGGTAAATATTGTGTTTCCCAGGCCACTGGCAATCTGATTAAGTCACTGGTGAATTTTTGTATTTACACGATAAATATGGTATTCTTCTATAAATATTGTTTTTTTTGGACTGCTAATGGTTCAGCGAAATCACTGGTAAATTTTTGTTTTTACGCAGTAAATATGATATTTTTCGGTAAATATTATATTTCTCATACTGCTAGCAATCTGGTGTATTCGTTGGTGAATTTTTATATTTAAATGATAAATACAGTATTTCTCAGTAAATATTGTATTTTTCGGCTATCGGTGGTCTGGCGAAGTCGTCGGTGAATTTTTGTATTTACACTATAAATACAGTATTTCTTGTAAATGTTGTATTTTTTGGCCATCGACGGTTTAACAAAGTCGTCAATAAATTTTTATATTTATACAGTAAATACGGTATTTCTTAGCTACCAACAGTCTAACAAAGTCATCGGTGAACTTTTGTATTTGCACGGTACATACTATATTTCCTAGCCGCGAGCAGTGCCGACGAGGAAGGAGGGTGAGAGATGTAGAGAATAAAGAGATGGGGATATTTTGAGGTTTTTGCTCTCAATTTCTCATGGAATATTATTCAATTTATCATGATATGCTATTTAGTACACATTTTAAAACTATATGACATAATTTACTAAGATTTGACCTAAGTATGCTATTTGCTCCTCCACTCTTTTTTAATTGCACAGATTGCCCTTTTTTTTTGTTGAAAGGGTTTTGGATTGCCTTTTAGAAGAAAGAGGGAGGAAAAAAAAAGGCTTGGATTGGCAATTTAGCATAATTGTATTCTTTTTCTTTTACTCGCTGAAACACACACTATACATGTGTATATTTTAGTTGTCAAATTTTTTAAGTATAGAGTTGCTCCTTTTATATATATATATAGATATAGATTTATTTGTAGATTGTGATTTGTAAGTAAACTTTAGAGAGATATTAATCTTGTTGTGCTGTGTCATGTAGGTTCGGCCTACAATTGGTTGGGTCCAAACGTAGTTAATATCGTGCTTGGTCTAACCTATTGAAGTTTTTGTCATGCTCGTGCCATTCTAAGAAAATATATGCTTGTCTTGGCTTAGCCCATAGGCCTAGGCACGTCTCATGCTCGTACCTTTATCGTGCCTTAAAAAATTTTTCTTAATACTTTCTAGTAAAAATATTATTCACATAAAAATAAATTCATTTCAATAAATCCAAACAAGGAAAAAAAGAACTTCAAACTATTAAAAATTCAATACTCAAGCCCCTTACTCAACATATTTATTTAAAAATGAAAAAAAAAACTATAAAATAAAAGGACAATATTTCAACTTTTTTAAGTAAAACATAGAGTTTTCATTCAAGTTTGTCAAATCTTCAACCATGTCATTCCTCTTGGCATTTTATTATTACATTTTCTCAATCTTTCATGCACATTAAGGCCTCTAGAATATCAATCGGTTTTATCTATGAATATTGTAATTTTTCTAATTATTGAAAAATATATAACATTACCATTAAAATTACATAATAGAAAAAATTATAACCGTCGTAGTGACACATCATGCTTAATGGGTTATGCCATGACATGACATGCTCATGCTTTTTATTTTCTCATGTTGTGCCTGACCCATGCACCTATATGAGCCCAGCATGACCCATCATCTTGTGTTGTGCTTAACCCAATCCAATATAATTTTTGACTCTGTTATGCTGTGTTCGGCCTAAAATTTTCCAGGTCATGCCATGCTTATTGGGTAGCCCAACCTCACTAGAATCACAAACTTAGAATCACAAACTTTTTATTTAATCTCTTTTCATTAAATAACTAGAGCAAGTTTTCTAGATTTAGCCAAGCGGAAACATTAAGATAGGAAAAATAGGTTAACCTAAGCAACAAAAACACAAGTTTGGTTCATTCAACTTAAGTTATGCTCCACATCGCAATCAAACAAAAGTCTTTCGTAATTATTGACCATAATTTGCTACTAGTGATTAGAATAACAAAACAATTACAGATCAAGAATTCTGATTTAGCAATAGATAATTTTCAAGTCTTATTTAATTGCACACTCAAATAAAACAAAATATAATCATGGACAAGAATTACAGGAGAACATAAACAATTTCAATTGAAAAATTAGAAAATAATTCTAAAATCAATCAAACAGTCATGTTTAAGGCTTTGAAATCACCGTCAACAAAAAATAAAATTAAGCTAAAAATATATAAAAAGAAAAGAAAGAAGGAAGAAGAAGAAAAAAGATTATGGTGTTGAAGAGTCTTTTAAGCAAATGATTTTCCTTAATCCATCACATGAACTTCTCTCTTATCTCTCCTTTTAGTCTCCTAAACTATGAAAAAGGACACCTAAATTTATTCTTAAATGACCTATTTATAGACTTTCAAAATTGGGATCCAAACAATTTAGTTCGGAGCTCTTTAGACCACAAAATTAGATAAGTTAGCGTCCAAAAGCCGTGGCTTCAAAATTCCAGCACCGTGGAACTAAAACCACTCTGTGTCGACTTCCCTAGTGTCTAGCGCCACAGTGCAAAAAAGCTGGAGCTGTGGCCCTCCTCTTGGCCAAATATATGGAATTTCTCCTAGCAGGTTACTATTCTAGGGCCGCAGCACCAGAATTCCAGAGCCATGGCGCTGGCGAGAAGAAAAATATAAAGATGCATATTTTTATGCTCCAAGTGATGGCCTTTCTTTTCCAATTCATTCCTTTGACTTCAAAAAACCTACAAAACACAGAACACAAGTAAAAAAAAAAAAAATCAAGAAACTAACGAAAAAAAATAACAAAAAAATGATTGAAAAATATATAAAATGTGCTTATCTTTAAGAAAAGATAAGGATCATTTCAGTTTTATTTACCTTAAGAAGTATAATTGGAAACAATCCAATTCTCGATGTTCAGTAACTTTAGGAATAGGAATCCTAATGGCTTAAGTACTACAATGTCGTTGTCCAATAATTATCAGCTTAAATTTAGTAAGGCTACAAAAGTAATTTTGTAGTTTATTTTAGTCTAATTAAAAAGGAAACCATATCATGGGGTATAAGAATTGAGGATTTGGCTTTCTTTCCTTATTCCCTACATCATGTACGCCCCACTGAATTCACATTCCTCATTTTCCATGTAAATATATTAAAAGTTGGAAAAGAAATATTCCTCCATTTTTTTTCCTATTTATGACAAGCAAACATACGCTTAATGTTCAAATGGCTCTAAGCAAAAGAAGGCAACGTAACTCGAAATAAGGAGAGATAACAACCAGTAATTCATGTTGAAGTTCATCTTAATCCTACCAAGGAAATGCAAGAGATCTAGCAAAATCAATTGCAATTTATGGGAAAAATACAGAGAGATCAGAAATTATTGCGCGTATAGTGTGGTTTACAAAATTAAGTATCAAGAAAGAAAGAACACATTCTCTCTCTCTCTCTGTCTACTTTTTTGTACGTGTGGTTTATCCTGAGAAAGTAGTTAGTGAAAAATAATTTGTGTGGTTTATGGAAAACAAAGCCTAAAAACGCTTGATATGGCTTTTGTTTTCAAAACGCTCAAATCAATTCGCTCATGCCTCATGCCATCTATTGCTAGTTGCTATGCTACCACTTGATCCCCTTCAACATTAACATGCGCACCCAGCCACCAACCAACTACAGGATTGAACTTGAAATCCAAGCAAACATTAAATTGTAGAAACTGCTCCATATTTTAAGGAAGCCGTTTCTACATTAATGTTTTAAGGAAACAGTTACATGCCATAATTGCGATCCATTATTGAGTTTTAATTCATCAATTGCTACCTATATAAGTTTAGAAACCTTCATTTTGCTTTTTGATGGAAAGAGCAGAGAAGGAAAACAGAAAGGTAGAACACTACCGTGAGTTTGGGTCCCCGTTCCTGCGAGCTTCTCTCCAGTTTTGCACCATCATTTTCATGGAACTTGTGAAGGAATGGAAGCTCTCAAACTCGAAGAAGATAGCCCAAGTTGGGACTGCATAGAGAGCAACAGCAATGGTGGGAGATACGTCATTTTTTACACTTTTGTTTATGGCTTTAATATGCATAAAGTTTTTTAGCATATTAGAATCGTATATTAATGCTTTTAGTTGGCATCAGAGCTGATTTAGGCCTCTGCCTTGCATAGAGAAATCTGGAAAATATACAGTTTATGAACTCATTGTTAATTTTTTTTTTTTTAGTTTTTGGGTTTTTGAATATTGAGTTTTTTGATTGAAAATGAGGTTAGAAATCATTAATTATTGGATTTTTAAGTTTTCTGCAATTTGAAACGTCAAAAATGGTGTCCGAAAGGCTGAAAACCCATTGGGTCTACAATCAGGTCGAAACGACCCGGTTTAGAGGTTGAAGGCGATGTCAAACGACATGTCATTTTTGCACTTTTCCTTGTGGAAAACGACATGTCATATCAAAGGGAGATTATCATTTTCCTTTAGATAAAACGACACGTTATTTCACCCAAGGAGGGGCAAAACGACACGTCATTTTCTAGGGGAAGGGGGCACAGTTTAGAGCCTGTGAACAACAAGTCGTTTTGGACATTAATGCCCCCAAATGACAAGTCGTTTAGACAATGGGAAGGCTACATTTTAGATGGGAAAAACGATGCACGTTTTGGGGCTTTGCATGCCTAAACGACGTGTTGTTTATATAAGGCAGAAAATTTAAAATAAATAAATAAATAAATAAAAACCCAAAAATTAAAAAAAATTGATAATTTTCCAGATTTTATAAATTGATCTTTTTGAGCAAAATTTCATAAAATTCTCAGCTTTTATAATTTTATGAAATTTTCATAATATTCACAATTTTAATATTTTTATGAAATTTTTCATATTTTGGAATAAATTATGAAAAATTCATAATTTTGAATATTCATAATTTTAGTGTTTGTTATGAATATTATGGAATTTTGTGTGGATATAATTTTGTAAATTTATGTACATATATTGTTCATTATGTGTAATTTATGATTTTAATTATACATACAATATTAAGTTATATAATTTAGTACATTAAAATTTTGTATAATAATGTGCTAGATTATGCTTTTTGGATGTATAATTTTAATTTATGCATAATAAATATTGGTACATAAATTATTGGTTCTTTGTTCATATTAATTAATATTGCTTTAAGCTAATGCAATTTATTATGAACAAAATTATAGAATAAAATGTCTAGTAATCCATATAATTTTAGTAATTAAATTGTAACCACAGTAGCTTTAATTACATAAAATTATATATTAAGTGGTTGAGGATCACATTTTGAAAAAGGGTGTTTATTGTACTGAATCATAATTGATATAATAAATTTTATTCCACAAGAACTTTTATTATATTCCTATGATTAATTAGGATAAAATATTAAATTATATTTTTTTTAATTTACCTACAAGGATTAAGAAAAGGAACATAATTTGATAGTTTTATCATAAAGTTAAGTGAATTTAATTGAATTAAAACTTTAACCCACATGCAAGTTTTATGTCACTAGATTCATAATTCTAAAGAAGATTATTTTGATAGTTTATCATAAAATTAAATGAATCTAATTGAATTAGAGGTTTAGCCCACAGGCAAGTTCTATGTCAGTGGATTCATAAATATTACATCATGATTTACATTGATAAAACATGATATAAGTTTATTAGTCTACAAAATTATAAAATATAAGCATGAAATTGTTATTGCAGCCTTATGACCTGTGAATTACTCTAACATTAAATAAAATTCTCCAACTTAAAGGGGACAATGGTAAAATATGGAAGAAAAGAATTCTTCTTTAAATTAGGAGGTTAGACATAGATAATGTTATAAGAAGAGACAAACCTGTTATTACTGACACTAACAATACGGATAAAATGAGCTCTTAAAAATATTGGGACTGATGTAATCATTTCGATATGATGATCATAAAGACCAATATTCATGCTAATGTTAGAGATTTCGTCGATAAGCATAAAGAATGTCAAGGCATTAATAAAAAGCCGTTGATGAGCATTTTGCATCATCACATAAAACGTTTGCCATGATCCTCATAATAAAATTTACATCCTTAAGGCTCACCAAATGTGCGAGAACACTTATTGAAAACAAGGAACACTATGGCTCAATTAAAGACACTTGATATTGATATAACTAAATCTTTTCTTGTGCACTATACATTAATCACTCTTTTATAGCAGTATGAATTCTTCTTCAATATCTTAGGATACACATAAGGATAAATGGTCAATTAATAAATTTATGACCAAGTATTTCAAGAAGGAGAAATGCTGATAACGTAAATGAGTGAAAGTGCGTTATTGATTATACAAGAAAAGTATTAATAATAATTCAATCTCAATTTTTGTTATGAATCTTTAATGATAAGTATCGATCATAACACTTGGTGGATTGATTTTTGTTACATAATCCATATTTCAAATGCCTTACAAGGTATGTGAAACCTAAGAATACTAATAGAATGTGAACAAAACATCTATTTGGGAAACAAGATGTGTTCACATGTAAAGGCAATTCAAACATGCACTTAAAAAACCAATAATTAAGCAGTGGTCTTATTTAAATTTGGAAAAGACCTTGTAAATTCCTATTTTCTCTGGGAATTTTATTTTGGTATCAAGACTTGTACCTTTGGGATATTTTATCAGTTTTTCAAGGACTTTCTTCAGTTTATAAAATAACCCTAATAGGAGTGGAACATTGTCTAATGGTCTTTTCAATATCAATTTACAAAATGATACCACTCATAATGTTATGCGTGTTCATATTGGTATAAAACATTGTGTTATGAATGAAAGTTCCTCTATAAAGTGGCACCAAAATCAAGACAAATCTCTCTAAAGAGAATTAAATGATTAGTAAACGATGAAGTACTTAGTACTTTAGATTTTAAAGATTATAGTGCTTGTGTAGACTGCATTAAGCACAACAGACTAACAAGTCTAAAAAGGTGCAAAGAGGAACATATTAGAAATCACACATTTAGATGTGAATTCAAATAGTCAAAAACATTTCATTTCTTTCATAAATAGTTGCTCACGACACATATGTTTCTATTTGCTTTTAAAATTTTAAAACTAAGTAGAGAGACAATGCAGAAAACAAATTAAGATCATGATCACAGATAGAGGTGAAAAATATTAAGGTGGATACACTAAGAATGGTCAAGTATTTGGTCCATTTACGAAGTTTCTTCAAGAATATGAGATAATTACCCAATACACTATTCTTAGTTCCCAGAACAGAATGGTGTGATAGAAAGAAGAAATCGAACTTTAATATGCTTGGTGTGACTAAATCCTTGTGGATTGAAGCTCTTAAACTGGCTATGTATATATTAAACTGATTTCTAACTAAGGTTTTCGCATGGACACCATTTGAAATA
The DNA here is from genome assembly GCA_946598075.1 of Artocarpus hirsutus. Classification (NCBI taxonomy): domain Eukaryota; kingdom Viridiplantae; phylum Streptophyta; class Magnoliopsida; order Rosales; family Moraceae; genus Artocarpus; species Artocarpus hirsutus. The sequence goes on along the minus strand of CAMOHE010043658.1, from coordinate 5,251 downwards.
TAAAAGTTTGGAAACCAAGTTTGGGATATATACACAATTGAGATGCTCGTCTAGAGTGAGAATTTATAACTCACGAGAAAAGAATATAGATCCAAGGACCATAAATCAGTATTTCATTGGATATGTTGAAAGGTCTATAGGATAAATATTATATTGTCCATATTACAACACTAAGATTGTGGAATTAAGGCATAATTTCTTGATAATTACTTGATCAGTGGGAGCGGTCTATCACAGAACATTGTTTCTGGGAAAGATCATTTTGATGCTCAATTTTTTGCTCAAGTGATTAATTGGTTGTTGTACACAACACTTCTTAAGTTCAAACCAGTGTTGATTAACTGATTATTAAAATTCCACAATTTGCTAATTATAATCCAGTAGATCAAAATGTTCAAGAAATATTTGAAATTATTGAATATATAGTTGAACAACATGTTTCTTAAGAACGTGTTGATACAACATTAAGAAGATCTACTAGAATAAAGAAATCAGCAATTCTTAGTGATAATAATGTGTATCTACAATAGTGGGACAATAACATTAGAGCCAAAAGTGATTCAGAAAACATTTTCACAAACTATGAATTGAATCAAATTTATGATTCAGTGTCATAAACGATGACTTGAATTCTATGGCATCTTATAGAGTCTGTGATCTTGTCGAGTTGCTATAAGTTGTAAATGGGTCTTTAAGACAAAGAAGGACTTATTGGGCAACATTGAAAGATATAAAGTAAGACTCAATTTTAAAGGATTCAATAAAGGAGAAAGAAATTGATTACAAGGAAATTTTTCTCCTGTATCTAAGAAAGATTTTTCATATTATTATGGCAATGGTTACGCATTTTGAATAAAGTTGCAACAAATGGATGTGAAAAATGAGTTTTCTCAATAGAGATCTAGAGGAAGACGTTTACATGAAATGACCATAAGGATTTTCCTCTAGTAATGGTAAGCATTTGATGTGCAAGCTTAAGAAATCTATATATGGATAGAAACAAGCACCCTGATGGTGGTATTTCATAATGATAACTCTTCGTTTAGTTTTGTAGAGAACATTATGGATTAATGTATATACCAGAAGGTCAGTGGGAGCATAACTTGTTTTCTTGTTCTATATATGGATAATTTTTTATTTTTTTTTATTTTTTATTTTTTATTTTTTGCAATCAATGATGAGGGTTTGCTACATGAGGTAAAACAATTTTTCTCTAAAAATTTTGATATATTAGATATAGGTGACATGTCTTATGTCATTGACATAAGAATCTATAGGGACAGATATAAAGGAATTTTAAGTCTATCATGAGGATCCTACATTAGTAAGGTTTTTGAGAGAATACAGATGAAAGATTATTCACCAAGTATAGCTCCCATTTTGTGAAGGATGATAAATCAGTGCCCCAAAATGAATTAAGTAAGGGAATAAATAAGTGAAGAACATTCCATATGCTTCAGTTATGCAAGCCCTAAGGATGCTCGGGTTCATGCAAAATCTAGCATTGCATTTGATGGGAAATGTCAAGAATACATTAGAGTAATCAAGGTAAAGACCGCTTGAAAGCTGTAAATAAAGTGAAAAGGTATGAGAACTATCGACTACATGCTTACATATAAACAAACTAAAAATTTGGAAGTGATTGGCACTCTGATTCAGACTTTTTTGGCAATGGTGGATATATTTTACTAGTGAAGCTGTATATTAGAGAAGTGAAAATCAGACTTTAACTGCTACTTCTACTATAGAGATTAAGTTCATATTTGTTTTGAGACTATTTCAGATGGTGTATAGATAAGGAGTTTCATTTATGGGCTTAGAGATAGTGCACTTGATTCCTAAGCCATTGAGTATATATGTTGTGACAACTCAGATTAGTTTTATGGCTAAAAATGAAGTGATGGTCGAATCAAGCATATCGACATTAAATATTTAGCCATAAGAGAACGTGTTAAAACATAAAATAGTGGTCGTTAGACACGTTAACACTAAATTTATCAAAGTTGATCCTTAACTTAAGGCAAATTAACATTCAGATCTTAGGATCATGCATGTAGGATGGAACTTGGTTCCTTTGTGTAATTTTCATTATAGGAACGAATTTATGAAACTCTATTTCAGTTGCGATATTTCATCATATTTAGTTTGTATGCATTCAATTATATAATTGAGAAATATCATTAAAAAGACTAGAATAAACATAGGGTTTATTCATTAAGTTCTATAGACTGGTATTTATGGGGTATGATGCATTGTGATACATGAAAGATAATACTAGTTTTTAAGAGGACCTATCGCCATGATTCATGTATTTTATCTCTTACTATGAAAAATGATGGAATATATGGATCATGTGGGAGAATGTAAAAATTGCTCCATATTTTAAGGAAACCGTTTCTACATTAATGTTTTAAGGAAACGGTTTCATGCCTTAATTGCGGTCCATTATTGAGTTTTAATCCATCAATTGCTACCTATATAAGTTTAGAAACCTTTATTTTGGTTTTTGATGGAAAGAGCATAGAAGGAAAACCAAAAGGTAGAAAACTACCATGAGTTTGGGTCCCCGTTCCTGTAAGCTTCTCTCCAGTTTTGCACCATCATTTTCATGGAGCTTGTGAAGGAATGGAAGCTCTCAAACTCGACAAAGATAGCCCAAGTTGGGACTGCACAAAGAGCAATGGCAATAGCCGGAAGTACGTCATTTTTTACGCTTCCGTTTATGGTTTTAATATGCATAAAATTTCTTAGCGTATTAGAATTGTATATTAATGCTTTCATAAATGACTCAAAGAACTCGTAAAAGTTTCCATGAGTCGAACAGAATTAAAGAAGCACAAATTTTGGGACCGGACTTCTGTGAAATTTCAGGTCTATCCACATGTTTGACCATATACTCTGAAATCCATGAATCAGAATAGAAATTAGAAACTATGGCAACTCTAAACTTTACTGCCTGTGGAGAGCCAGTCCTCCACAAGATATTACTTCGAATTAGGTTTGTTCAAAAAAATCCGTTAATGCGCCCAAACCATCCAATTCAAACCACATCGAACTAAACGGATGGTTTTTTTTTTTAAATTTTGGACGATTTTGGTGGTTTTTTTACACAAATATTTTAGGTAGTTTGGTTAGTGGTTTGAACATTTCAAACCGCCCGTCAAACTGCCATATTATATAATTTTTATTTTTAAAATATTTTTATTAAGAATTTCTCTTAGTTTTTAATTTTTTCATTGGTCATTATAAGAAGTTTGACCCAAATAAGATGTACCTTTCCACAATTTATAATTACATTTCTCCTAATTACTCATCATCAGCATAAAAAACTATCAAAGTAAAGAACCAACATATACAACTAAGAGTAACTCATGGAATGGAACCCTAGTCTCCCCTATCCAATAGCCAACGTCTTCTCTTTGTACCACCAGCCCAACTCATTACAATGTCGATTAAGGATATTAGTAGGAGAAGAGATTTATCAACACCAGTGAAAAGCTTTAATTCAAGTTTAAAATTTTATTGTATTGTCTTATGTTATTTAGTACTATTTTTAACTTTTTAGTTTGACTATTGGGCACCGGTTTGTCATTTTTTTTGACAACTTTGAGGATTAATTTGTCACATTTTTCTGTCCAAAATTAATTGTTTGACTGTTAAATTGGTCCCCAATAACTAAAATTAAAGGTTAGGGATTGATAAATCAAAAATAAAAAGTTAGGGACTAAATGTTTACTTTCGTGAAAAGTTGGGGATACTAGAGCAATTTATCCAAAAATTAATCTTAAACACAAACCGTCTAAACCAAACCGCTTATCAGTGATTTGGTTTGGATTGGTTTTATAAAAAAATATTAAACCATTCAAATCGTCTAAAAATAAATTTATTTTTGCTTTGATCAGTGGTTTGGAGGAAAAAAAAAGAAGCCCAAACCGCTCTTGAACACCCCTACTTGGAATCACGCTATTTCCTATCTCTCTTTGGTTGCAGCATCTCCATCCCCGGCCTCTTTCAATAGCCTTTAGAAAACTACTTTTCACTAATTCTTCCGATGCACCTTTTAATCCCAAGTCAGAGTCCTCCATTTCTGATATATGTGCGTGCATACACACACACACACACACACACACACACACACACACACACAAACACACACATGCATGTGTGCATATTCTTTTGCTCTTGGAATAACGAAATTTCACATATACGTAGGAATATGCATCTTCTTTTTGTTCTAATTTCACATATTTTTTTATAATATCTTGACAGGAAAAAGAAAAAAAAGAAGATAAATAGTATAAAAACTATAAGAAAAGGAAAAAGAAAGAGAAAAAAAAAGACAGTTAATGAACCCGATGGAGTGGTTGTGCCTAGAGTATGATTTTCCAGTCATTATATTGTTATAACGTTTTCTAGCCTTTGAATCTAAGTGTTTCACAACTGGCTTCCCGATATGTCTATCAAATTCGGTGCTATTCAATCTCAAGCTAGATCCAAAACTTTTGGCTTCCGTTGCTAGTGACACTTGAGATCGAGTCCGTAATTTGAAGTAAAAATCTTGAATGGTAACGTACAGAATGAGCCTATATAACAGTCATATATGGTCTCAAAAATGTCCTTGCATCTACTGATACCAGTTCCTAAACTGGTGAATGTTATACGGGCATGAGCAAATTCTATGACGAAATTATGGACAACTTTCGTGATAAATCCTACTTACACAAACAGCAAGTTAACTAATAAGTTTCTGCAACTGAATTTGAAGGTCTAATAACTAGATTAGTCAGGAAAAACTTAGATGGAGGATTTGAGACCAGTAAACGACTGGTTCTGCGCAAAGTTGACGACAGCGATCTCTTGTCATGATTTTAATCTAATTCTCTAAAGTCATTAACTTGGTGAAATTGTTCCCAAGGGTGAATAAGATATAACCAAATGTTTTCTACATCTGATCTCTTGTCACTTCCTTTGCATACCCACCCCGAAATGGCCATAAATCCATCTGTCATTTTATTTATATAACCATCTTTCTACATTTAATCTCTTGTCATCTCTTGTCACTTCCTTTGCACCTACATACCCACCCCAAAATGGCCATAAATCCATCTCTCATTTTATATGCTTATCTCCCAAAAAAAAGAAAGAGTCCGAACTTAAGCAACGTGAGAATCAACCATCTATTGCTTCATATGCCAGAACAATAATCAGGGAGGACTCAACATGATGTGGTAAAATCCCAAGCCTACCTACC
>CAMOHE010043657.1:0-14247 GCA_946598075.1 Artocarpus hirsutus | reverse complement strand
ATCCGATATAGACCCGAATTTGGTTCTGTTTTGAATTTTTGAGAGCTTATCTGATAAGGAATGACCCTAGACCCAACCTCTATAAATAGGGAGTGAGTCTAATGAGTTATTCACAGATCAATAAAGAGATCAATAGAGAGATTAAGAGTGATACTCTAGTGGTGAGAATCTGAAACTCCCTGAGAGCTCTTGTTCACAAATCACGAACACTAGCTTTGGGTTCTCTCAATTGATTGGAAGGAGAGTCACCTTGAGGAAGAGCTATACGTGTGAGCCCACACTCACTCCGATCGTGGATAGAGAATAGCAAAAAAGACCAGTTGGTTGAGGCTCTTCTGGAACGTTACTTCTCTACACAAACTTCGGGAGCTTTTCGGCGTATACAAGGTCAGTAAGATCAGGTTAATTTATACATATAGCATGTCAAACTTGTGTTTTGGAAAATACTCTGATTTAAAATTTTTAAAATTTCGCTGCATATTTTTTTCCAACACACAAAGGAGGCTAGGATTTACTCCAAAGAATCCTACCCAGTAGAAAAATATAGAACAAAACCACGACAGGGAAACAGTAAGTGCCCTAAAGTTGAGCAAGCAACTAATGTAACTAAGAAACCATAAGGTGCTAAGTGTGGGAAGAATCATTTTAGAGAGTGTTATAAAGGTAGTAACATACGTTTCAAGAACAAACAATGAGGATATTTGGCAAAAAATTGTCCCACGATGCAAAAAAAAAAAAAAAAAAACGAAGGAAGGGTGTATATGTTGGAAGTAATATGCAGCATAAATTTTAAAAAATTTTATACCAGAGTATTTTCCAAAACACAAGTTTGATACGCTATATACATAAATTAACCAGATCTTACTAACCTTATTTCCTAAAAAGCTCCTGCTATGTGTGAAGACAAGGGCGTTCTAGAAGAGCCTCAAATAATTGGCCTTTTTTGCGATCCTCTATCTACGACTGGCGTGTGTGTGGAAACACTCGTACAGCTTTTCCTAGATGACTCTCCTTCTAACTAATTGAGAAAGACCCAAAGCTATAGTTCATAATTTGTGAATGATAGCTCTTTAGGGGACTTTTAGAGACTCATGGATAAAGTGATTACTCTATATTTCTCAATTGACCTACATAACAATGAGTCTCACTCCCAATTTATAGGGGTTGGGCCAAGGGGTTAGTCCTTATCAAAAAAGGCCTTAAAAATTCAAATCACGATCAAATTAGTATCAATATCTGATCAAATTTGTGTCTAAAATGCATGATTAAATTATTGTTTGGTCGGTTAGCTGAATTGGTAGATTAACCTATCGAATGTACTCTATTGGCAAGCTAAACCTGAATATCGGCCTACTAAACTTATGATTATTATGATCCTTGTGAATCTTTATTTCCCACCTGAGATTCTTGGGATAGAGCCTTAGTTTTAATTCAAATGAATAGAGAAGTTATCGGATTAAAATAGTCATATCTAGATAATCTCTAGGAAAATAAATATTCTCAATAATTCAACAAGTTTATGTTAAATTAATTTACACAAAATTATTCCAACCGATAAATAAACATGAATTATTTGTTCCTATCGAATTTCAGCCAATCTGATGATTTGCTGTAAGTCACCAATTTATTGGAAAAGCATCCCGTATCATGACAGGACTTATTATGAGCTAGCAAAAGGGACTTGATAGACCTATATAGTTCAAGCTCCCGATAATTATGAAACCCAATATCCCAGATATACATTTCATAATTATCAACTCTAACGCTACTCCACTAAAGCTTAGAGCTGCACTCCCGAACTATATAGAATTACGAAGCTCGAATAGTTAAGTCCCCATGACATATCATAATGTGTCGTATCCCCATAAGATTATCTATAATCGGCTTACAGATAAATTTTGTCTTACCATCCCGATTATTTTTCTCTTATGTTCCATTATCTCACAACCAAAAAACTTACCATCTAAAGATAGTATATTATACGGTTACACCTATGTATCTAAATGGTTGAGCGCTCTAGTTTTTCAATTATAGGATAACACATATAAGAAGATATCAATGACTTCCAAAAAGAAGCTATGGATTCGATGCATATGAATAACAAGTCCATACTATCAAGTGTCATGCCTCCAACGTGCCAGTATGCATACCAACATAAAACATGGATGTTACCCTTTGGTATATCAAAAGACATAAGTTAGGATGATGGGCACATTATTCATATCGGGATTAAGATACAAAAAGTATGATTGCCTAAAGTGAATTGATTTGCCGAGACAGAATTATTAAGCCAAATCAATTACACTTTAGGTTCCGATCTTATGCATCGTCACCTAGGACAATACACTAATCTTTCTATTCGTGGAGTCCTCTTTCGATGGCCAAGATATACCATCTCCTGTTAGGCATATCGACAACAGAATAATCTTTACATGAATAAAGCGCTCAACTTTATGCCCTCGATTGTGGATCTTATGATTTACATCATCACCTTTAGAATCATGTCTTCTACAAAATCTGTCCATCATGTACCTGATTCTAAAGGTTTAGACCGACTGTCTTAGACTTTTTTTTTCTTATTATACATTCAACAAATATGAATATAAAAAGGACAACAATTTGGTATATGAATAATAAATAAATTCTTTATTGATAAAAATATCTCTCAAAACATATTACATTTTTATTCGTTAGGGCATTCATGTCTAACAATCTCCCACATACACTAAGTGAGTTATGACAAATTTCGCATTCCCATAGCCTCCACATGCCTCTTGAAAACTTTTGTAGTTAGCGTCTTCATAAATGGATTAGCTAAATTGTCCTCTGATATGATTTTGCATGCAGCGACATGCTGCTCTCTATGAAGTCTTTTATTACATGATACTTTTGATCAATATGCTTTCTCTTCTTATGAAATCTTGGTTCCTTAGTATTAGCTACTGTCGCACTGTTATCACAGTACGGTGATCCTGCCTTATCCATACGCAAAACTACCTCAAGATCCCCAAAAAACTTGCAGAGCCACATAGCTTCATTTGAAACATCATTGGTTGCCGCATACTCAGCCTCCATTGTTGAATCTGAAGTGCAATCTTGTTTCATACTCCTCCAAGCAATGGCATCGCGGCCCAGAGTGAACACAAAACCCAAAGTTGATCTCCTTAAATTTGGATAGGATTGGAAACCTGAGTCCTTATATTACACAAGCATATAACCTCGAGTCCTTTTCAGGAACTTGAAAATATCGTAATCGCAACACAATGGTTCGGTCTCAGATCTACCTGAAATCGAGTTCCAATTCCAACGACATAACAAATATCCAGTCGTGTGCAAAGCGTGGCATACATGAGGCTACCCAGTACCGAGGCATAAGGCACCTTCTTCATGTATTCTCTTTCTTCGTCAGACTTTGACGAGTCTTTTGTAGAAACAGAAATTCCAGACCTAGATGGTTACCCACCTTTCTCAGAATTATGCATTGCAGACCTTTTAAGAATCTTATCTATGTAGCCCGCTTAGGACAAAGCTATCATTCTACTCTTCCTATCCTAAAAAAATATGGACACTGAGAAGACAATTAGCTTCACCTAAGTCCTTTATGTCAAACTGCTTGATCAACCATAATTTGATCAATAACAACACCCCAACATCATTACCAATTAGCAAAATGTCATCTACATAGAGCAGTAAAAACCACTTTTCCATCTTTAATGTGTTTGTAAACATATGGTTTGTCAACATTTTGTTCGAACCCATAAGTCTTGATCACGTAATCAAATCTTATGTTCCAAGAACGGGAACCTGCTTAAGTCCATAAATTGACTTTAGCAACTTACAAACCTTGCCCTCTTATCTCTTAGCCTTGAACCTATCTAGTTGCTCCATATAGATGGACTCATCAAGATAGCTATTCAAAAAACCATCTTGACATCCATTTGCATAAGCTCATAGTTGAGAGCAGTAGCTATGGCAAGAGAATTGGGATGGACTTAATCATGGCTAAAGGCGAAAGGGTTTCCTCATAATCGATTCCCTTGTTTTGCGTGTATCCCTTAGCTAACAGTCTAGCCTTAAAGGTTTTGACCATTCCATTTACTCCTCTCTTCCTCTTGTTGATCCACTTACACCCTATGGGTTTTACAACTCTAGGAAGATCCACAAGCTCCCCAACTCAATTAGTCTCTATAGACTTCATCTCTGTGTTCATGGCCTCTGTCTAGAGTTTTGAATTAACATCTTCCATAGCCTCTTCACAAGTGTAAGGATCCCTGTTATGTTTATTCGATTCAGCCAAAAAGGCCTCATTATTGAACATATACCTCTTGGGTTGATGCCTGATCTTCCCACTACGTCGAAGTTCTTTAGGTTGTTGTTCGGGTTCGGTTGGCTTTTTTACACCAATTGGAGCGGTTTCTATCGAAACCATAGAATGATTGAATCACTCACCAACTCCTCAAGCACCACTTTGCTTCGAGGCTTAAAGTCGTCCTTGTAACCTTCCTCTAGGAAAGTTGCATTTGTTAAAACCATGACTTTATTTTCTTTGAGTTATAGAACTTTAGTCCCTTTTGGATATCCTACAAACATACAAACTTTTGAATGTGCTTTCAACTTATTAGCATCCCTAAATAGGACATGAGTTGGACATCCCTATATACGAATATGGTTTAAGAATGTCCTTTTTCCTATCCACAACTCATGAGGAGTTTTAGGAACTAATTTTGAAGGCACATTGTTCAAAAGATAACATATAGTTTGTTGTGCATATCCTCAAAAGGATAAAGGCAATGATCAATAACTCAACATGGACTTGACCATATCCAACAAAGTCTTATTTCTTCTCTTCACCACACCATTCTGCTATGGCATGTACAACGCGGTCAAATGGGATAAAATCCCATTCTCTAATAAGTGTACCAAGAACTCATCAGAAAGGTATTCACCACCTTGATCGAATTGAAGTGCCTTTATAGGTCTACCCAGTTGCTTTTCCACTTCAGCCTGAAACTCCCTAAACTTGTCAAAAGTTTTGCTTTTGTGGTGCATTAGGTACACCCATACCTTGAGTAATTGCCAATAAAAGTGACAAAATATTCATACCCTCTTTGTGCCTAGATGTTCATCGATCTGCAAACATCACTATGCATAAGTTCTAGAACCTTCTTAGACCCAAATGGTTTTTTGGTCATTTTACCCACCAAACAAGATTCACATTGTGGAATAGATTCCACCTTTAAGTGACTTAAATGTCCATCCCTTACCAACCTTTGAATCCTGTTCAGGTTAATATAACCTAGGCATAAATGCCAAAGATAAGTCTCATTCAAGCAAGAAGTTTTAAGTCTTTTAGAATTCTTTTCATTAACCTCGCATTAAGCAGTAAGTCCATCTTAGGTTTAATAAAATATAGATTATTTTGCATCCATTCAAAATAGATACATATTCTAACCTCTAAGAAATCAAATCCGATATAAATTAATTCAATAATAAATAATTAAATAATAATTTAATCAACAATGATTAATTAATAAGCATTTACCGTATAACCCATGACAACATAAATATATGGAAAACCTAGTGTGCCAACTCTCTAAAAAATTATATTCAAGCATAGAAAAAATCAAGATCACATAATTTATACATATAACATAATCACAAACTCGTAAATTTATGTAAAAACCTTTCTCTGATACCAATTGTTAGAAAAGTAGTATGTAGCAAAAATTTTAAAAAATTTTATACTAGAGTATTTTTCAAAACACAAGTTTGACATGCTATATGCATAAATTAACTAGCTTTTACTAACCTTGTTCCCCGACAAGCTCCCGTTATGCATGAAGTGAAGGGAGTTCCAAAAGAGCCTTAACCAATTGGCCTTTTTTTCTATTCTCTATCTACGACTGGTGTGTGTGTGGGCACACTCATACATCCTTTCCCAAATAACTCTCCTTCCAGCCAATTGAGAAATGCCTAAAGCTATCGTTCGTAATTTGTGAACGATGGCCCTTCAGGGGAGTTTCAAACTTGCAGACAGAGTGATCGCTCTAGATTTCTCAACTGACCTACATAACAATGAGTCTCACTCCCAATTTATAGAGGTTGGGCCAAGGGGTTAGTCCTTATCAGAAAAGGCCTTAAAAATTCAAATCACGATCAAATTAGTATCAATATCTGATCAAATTTGTGTCTAAAATGCATGATTAAATTATTGTTTGGTCGATAGGCCGAATTGGTAGATTAGCCTATCGAATGTACTCTATTGGTAGGCTAAACCTGAAGATCAGCCTACTAAACTTATGATTTTTATGATCCTTGTGAATCTTTATTTCCCACCCGAGATTCTTGGGATAGAGCCTTAGTTTTAATTCAAATGACCCAATAGAGAAGTTATCGAATTAAAATAGTCATATCTAGATAATCTCTAGAAAAATAAATATTTTCAATAATTCAACAAGTTTATCTTGAATTAATTTACATAAAATTATTTCAACCGATAAACAAACATGAATTATTTGTTCCTATCGAATTTCAGCCAATCTGATGATTTGATGTAAGTCACCAATTTATTGAAAAAGCATGTCGTATCATGACAGGACTTATTGTGAGCTAGCAAAAGGGACTTGATAGACCTATATAGTTCAAGCTCCTAATAATTATGAAACCTAATATCCTAGATATACATTTCATAATTATCAACTCTAACGCTACTCCACTAAAAGCTTAGAGCTGCACTCCCGAACTATATAGAATTACGAAGCTCGAATAGTTAAGTCCCCATGACATATCATAATGTGTCGTATCCCCATAAGATTATCTATAATCGGCTTACAGATAAATTTTGTCTTACCATCCCGATTATTTTTCTCTTATGTTCCATTATCTCACAACCAAAAAACTTACCATCTAAAGATAATATACCATACGGTTACACCTATGTATCTAAATGGTTGAGGACTCTAGTTTTTTAATTATAGGATAACGCATATAAGAGGATATCAATGACTTCAAAAGAGGAGCTATGGTTTTGGTATCTATGAATAACAAGTCCATGCTATCAAGAGTCATGCCTCCAATGTACCGGTATGCGTACCAACATAAAATATGGATGTCACCCTTTGGTATATCAAAAGACATAAGTTAAGATAATGGGCCCATTATTCATCTCGAGAGTAAGATACAAAAAATATGATTATCTAAAGTGAATTGATTTGCCGAGACAGAATTTTTAATCTAAATCAATTACACTTTATATTCTGATGTAATGCATCATCACCTATGATAATGCACCAATGTTTCTATTTATGGAGTCCTCTTTCGATAGCCAAGACAAACCATCTCCTAGTAGGGATATAGAAAACGCAACAATCTTTACATATATAAAGTGCCTAACTTTATTCGCTCGATTGTGGATTTTAAGATTTAGACCATCACTTTTAGAATCATGTCTTCTACATAATCTATCCATCATATGCCTGATTTTAAAGATTTAGACCGATAGTCTCATACTTTTGTTTGCTTATCGTATATTCAACAAATATGAACATAAAGAGGACAACAATTTGATATATGAATAATAGATAAATTCTTTATTCATAAAAATGTCTCCAAAAATATATTATTTTTTTACTCCTTTGGGCATACATGTCTAATAGTATACGATAATATAGGAACAAGCTAATGCAGATGCTTCTATAATCTCGAGTAATATTTTAACTTCTAGAGTTGTTGCAAATACATTAATGGATTCAAGATCTACTCATTAATTTGCATCAAGTACATTTGTGAGGAAATTGGGCATTACACCAGATTTGTTGAAAATGAGGTATAGTATAACATTACCAATTGGGAAGAAATGAAATCGAATCAATTGTTAAGGGCTTGCTTGCTTCAAACTAAGGATTAAACTTTACATATGGATCTCCTGGTTTTGAATATCGCTTATTTTGAAGTCATTTTAGATATGGATTGGTTGACAAAATATTATGCCATAATTGATTGCAACAAGAAAATTATGATCTTTCAGCCACTTTGAGAAGATTAGTTTGCATTTAGAGTAACTACAATGAGATTATCTGTATTAATTATAACTACAATGAAGGCTCAGAAGATGCTTAGTAAAGGTTGTGTTTGCTATTTGGCTAGTATTATGGATACTTTAGTGGACCAAAAGTTAAAGTCAAAAGAAGTAGATGTGGTTCAAGAGTTCCAAGAAGTGTCCTTAGATGACTAACTAGGATTGCCACCTAAACAAGAGATTGAGTTTGTAATTGATCTTATACCAAAAACTACACCAATTTGCAGAGTACCTTATAGAATGGCACTAGCCAACCTAAAGGAGTTGAAGGTGCAATTGCAAGAATTGCTTGATAAAGGGTTTTATATGCCCTAATTATTCACCTTATGTAGCACTTGTATTATTTGTCAAGAAAAAAAATGGTACATTGTGGTTGTGTATTGATTATAGAGAGCTAAATATGGTGGCCATTAAGAATAGGTATCCACTCCCAAGGATAGATGATTTGTTTGATCAATTGCAAGGTGCTTATGTGTTAGCCTGAGAATAGCTACCTAAGAAGGGGGTGAATTGGGTTTTAAAACTTTTTCACAATTATTGAAATTTACTAGGTTAAATGCACAAGTATGTAAAACACACAAATATTAATTATAATAGACTTCAACAAAATGTAAGTGTGTTAACATAAAGAGGTAGGATAGAGAAATACAAACTCAATCTATAGTGGTTCAGCAACACACCTACATCCACTATCATTGAGCAAAATCTTCAACTCGGCCTCTTCTACTATCACAACTGTCTTTTAGGCATGATCACTCCTTGTACAATCTGATGAGTTTTTCTATCTAAGGCTCACCACACTTTCATGCAACCGTCAATTTTATATGAAGATTGACTAACCAAAAAAACCTGCCAATTTTACAAGGAGACTGGCAAACCCAAGATAACCCATCAATTTTATATAGAGATTGGGAAACCCAAATTAGCCCCAAATTTATTAAGGCTTTGGAAACCTAATTCACTCAGCTTATAATGATTGGAAATGTTTAAGCTCTCTTTTAGCTCCTATAAATGGATAGAAAATAGTTTAGAACAAAGAAGGAGATGATCAAGCACATAATAGAGAATTTAACAAGTTTGCCTCAATTGTTGATTAAAATCTTATAGAACACTTAGAGAATGATACAAGGTTGATTTTATGTGTTCTTTTTTACATACTAAGGTCACAAATGAGGCTAGTTACAGGTAAAAACTTGAAACTACCCATTTATGACTACATTAGGTGCATTTCTAACAGCTAGAAATATAGCCGTTAGAGATCACAGTCGACCCAACTATACATAGAGAGGTCAACCATAGTGTTGGAAGACTAGCTCCCCTTGGGTTGGCGTAGTTGACTGTGTATGCCTATGGTCGACCATTCTGCTTCCAGTTCCTGGTCACACACATTCTTGTTTTAGAGAAGTTCTTAAGTTTATAAAACTTAATCGAATTTTAGAACTTTCTAAAACAAATGCTAGGTCTTGAAAAATAATTTAAGTTATTTAATACTAATTTTAAAACAATATTTCAAGACTTTTGAAAATCTTCAAGTTAGTTTTAAAACTTAAAATCATAATAAAAAATTTGAGCCAATTAAACTTAATAAAAATCTTGTCCATGCTTTTACATCATACAAGCTAAAAAATGAACTTAAACCTATTCTTCATGCTTGTTGATGCCATTTCTCCAATCTTCAAGCTCTTGATAGATTGTCCATCTTTGTTAATTTCTTTCGAGTCTTGATAGAAAATCCTTTCGATTATCTTAAAGTGCTAAAATAATAACACTAAATGGCTCTGCACACTCAAGATAAATCATTAGTGTTTAAGCAATTAATTGTTTGTTGTCATCAAAACAAAAATAAATATTTTCTTTGAAACCTAGGAGCTAACAATCTCTCTCTTTTTGACGATGAAAAACAATTAATTGTTAATAATAGAACTAAAACTTTGAGATAGAAAATTTTAGTTTTAAATGAATCAATCTATCCTTTCCCCTTTAACATTAGCAAAAAGGAAAGGAAGAATTAAATGAAAAGAATGCATAAATTGAGAGCATCAAAACAAAAATGATGTATAAACCAAGAATATCAAAGCATATGCATATCTCCCCTTGAAATCAACAAAGTTTCAAAACACAGGTGAAAATTGTAACAAACCAATTTTCTTAGAGTGTATTGACTTTTCTTGTCAAATGTTTACAAATCATACACAAAAATGAAAACTCCCCCTCAATATGTGCATAAAGGACAAACACATATAGAAGAGTAAACTGACATGCCCTATCAAAGTATGAAATTGTGAGGGAGATTTGTTCAAGAGAGCCTCAGTCTCAATCCAAATATATTGTACAAAGATAACTTTAATTAAAAAACTGTAAATAGGACATTACCTGTATCAAAAGAATTAGCTTCCTTGGATATGAACACAATGATGCAAAATAAAGTAAGGCAACTAATTTGAACATTCTCTCCCCTTGTTGATCATAATGTTACTCCCCCTTAATGTATGAACGTTTTGAGGAAGTGTTTTTTGATCAAAATAGCCTTAATAAAAATCAAAGATTCAAGCGAAAATTTCTTTGCACCAAAAAAGAATACAACTATTCATTAGAGGAGCAAAGCTCCACCTATATTGATAGTTCATCCCGCTTCAAACAAAGTTGTGCAACTGCCAAAGCATGCAATTATTAAAATTTATCTTGCATAATTGAGTAATGTAAGTCAAGATAATGCATGGAAATATCAATCTCAAGCTTTTTCGTATAAAAAGTAAATTCACTAGAAATACTAACTCAAAAACATTTTTAACATAAAATTCATAAATCTATAAGGTAATACAACATTAAAAAACTAAAGACAACTAAAACATAACAGAAGTTCAAAACATAAAGACAAAAGATCAAATAACGATAGAGGCGGTCCTTGCATGTTTAATCTTCTAAGCTCCTTAAATATATTATTCTTGGTGTTGTTAAGTAGAGAGAACTGTTCATCAGTGTGTGCTTGAAAGGCAGCAAATTGTTCATCTGTATAAGCATGGTAGGCAGCAAGGTTATACTCAAGGTTGTCCATTCTAGAGAAGATCTACTGATAGGAAGACTAAAAAGAAGGACCAGGAGGATGATCTTGGGGAGGTGCATGTTCTTCCATTGTAAAATGTGCTTCTACCTGCTCAAACTCATGTTCTTCTTCCACTTGAGGATGTTGAGTTGGACCTTGCACCTCATGATGCCAAATGCCATTAACTTCCTCCAATATTATTCACTTAAGATTTGTGACATTGAAAACCATGTTGGGAGTGGGTTGATATTTTTTAGATTCTCAAATCAGAGGAACTTCAAAAATATTCAAAAATGCAACTCAGAAGCATCTCATAAGATAAATTGTCCCTAGATTGACTGCTAAAAGTTTCTATGACGTGGTTTAGGATAAGTTGCCCTATGTTTAATGGGGTTCCACTAAGAATGCATTACATAAGAGGGATGTCAAGGCAGTGAGGTTGTCTTTATGTCCAGCTTTTGGGATAAAGTTTAGAGAGATTATATGATGTAACACTCTCACACATATAGGTAAGCCTCTAGCTTTAGGTCTAAAAGGGTGAAATCCATTTGGTGACTCCATAAGGGTGCCATACATAACAGCAGGCTTAAAGTATATTCCAAAGGTGTCTATTGATCGAACAAGTAAGCCAATGTTGGGTATGACTAAAGGAAGACTAATTGTTTGAGAATCCAAAATTATAGTTTTTGCCTTTTAGTTCACAAGAAAGAGTGAGATTCTCAAGATTGGCATTCATTTGAGCGTAAAAAATTGTAACAAGTTTAGGGTATACCCACTCTCTAGTTTCCACAAGATTTAACTAGCCTAATCATTTAAATAGGATTCCAAGGTTTAACGATTGTATATCCTCAAACATAATTGTTTTCCTAGTAATTATATCTTTCCTAGTAAGGGTTGAGTAAGTTTTTCTACTACTGGCAGTCAAGATATTGGGATCATGGATTATCTTAGAGCGATTCTCATTCTCATCATTGTTCATTTCCTGACATTTTTCTTGCCTTTTGGAAGATTCTCCATGCCTCGCCATTTAATGAAAACACTTAGAGAAAGGTTTTGAAAGACCCAAGAACTCAAAAACAAATTTGAGAGATGATGGACGAATTTGAAAAACTTTGGGCAGTTTTAAACAGATTTGGAGGAGTTTTATAGGGTGTTTGGCTAATGGTAGGAACCATTGGTGGGAATCATTTTTACTATAGCATGTGAGAGCTTTACACTATAGCAACTTTTTTTTCTTTTTACTGTAGCTTGTGAGAGCTTTACATTGTTTATAACTGAGTTTGTGGTGTGAACCACCCTTAGCCAAACACCCATTTAAATTTTTTTATAAGAATTTAATGTGAAAACTTGATTTGAACCAAAAAAAATCAAATGGAAGATTAGGAAAACAGTTTTTCTCTCCTTAGGGCATAAACTAAAGGAAGGAAATGAGAGAAAAAGGAGAGATTTTCTCCTTTTAAATCGTCATTGGTCGGGTCCAGATTAGCCCTTCTCTATGACACAGTCTACTGTGTTATACGTGTTGCGATCAACCGCGCCTGCTCGAGCTGTAGTCTGAGCTGTGTAGTCATATTAATAAATTTTATTTCAAAAACTAAAACGAATGTTTGGAAAACAATAAGAATGATTTAAAGAAATGTTAAAACATTTATAGCATACAAGAAACATTCACAAGCCATTTGAACAAAGCATATATGATAAAAGGAAAAATAAAAGGAAAATAAAATCATACACACACTTATTGGATTCCTTTAAAAAGATCCATGAAGATTTTAACCAACACAAGTATTTTTAATGAACAAAACAAGATGTAAAATCTCAAAACAAAATATGCATGACGAATCAACAAAATACAAAATTTGCACACTTTATCATCACAAAGTAAGCACAAAACGAAATATAATGATAAGGTAAAAATGATCAACCATATATTAGTAAAATTTCAATTTTGAAGACATAAAAAATATAAATGAGTTAAAACACATAATCTCTTAAAATTGAAACCTTGGACTAATGAATGATCTTGATTCTGCAATGAGCCCATTATCATGTAAAGTCTCTGAACTCATGTGAATGGTTCCTCTTCATATGTTCTTGATCTTTTTGATCAAGGAACCTCTCCATGCTCACTTCAAAACAATTCAAGTTCTAGTTTTTGGTACCCACATTACCCACATTGTTGGGTTTTGTTGGATTTTGTGATTTAAATACGCAGTGAAAAATTAAAAATTAATTCCCACAAAACCCTCGCAGGATCCATGCAATTCGATTAGATTGATAATAAAGTCATGAAATCTTACCAGAATGACAAAACGGGCAAGATTCTAGGAGGGAGAGAGCGGGTTCACTCTGGTGACACCCTAACTTGAGTTTTTAGTATTCGAGATCGGATTCAGACGTTGTTACTTAAAGCAACGTCCTCTGTAGGTATTCACACGAACAGACTCTCTCAAAAACAAATTGGTGTGCTAGCACCCTCTCTTTTTTATTAAATGACTCTCTCTAACTTTAGGGTTTTAATGTCTTTTGCCTTTTAGAATGAGAGAACGCCTTTTCTCTTCTTAATTCAACTAAAAACCCTAAAACAGATATATATATATAGGAAACCATGGTGATTTCAAGTCAGAGGACTAGGATAATACTATTGTGATGAGAATCACTTATGACAATTATCCATGCAGTATTCTTATAGCTAGTCAATCCAATACATCATTTCTTAAATATGTATCAATGAGTTGACTTAGTATCTCATACACATGATCAGTAAAACATAATCATCAGTCAAACTTCACACTAGTCTTCATTCATTATTATCCCAATAATAATGACCGACTAGGGATAATTTAGAACATAATTTAATTTTCACCTAAGAGTTTTACTATCAAGTCACATACTTGATGACCTTAGGTAGAATTAACTATTCATAGAATTAGAATAAAAAACAATAATGAAAATGCCTCTTTATTAATAAAATGTAAATGTAATAAAATCAATATATGGTCATTATATAATTGGCCTAGGGCACATCACTAACAATCTTCCACTTGCACTAGGCCCAATCAATATTGTATCTAATACCCATTGACCTAGTATGACTCTTATGCTTAGGCTATGGAAGAGGCTTAGT
>CAMOHE010043656.1:0-14005 GCA_946598075.1 Artocarpus hirsutus | reverse complement strand
CCAAAGAAACACTAACCATTGATGCAACCAAGATATTGCAAAAATAAATAACCTTGCAAAAAAAAATGGCACAATGATTTAATATAGTTAAAATCTTTAAGGGAAAAAACATTGGTGCAATTCATATGAGATGATTGGAAGGATTTGAGAGTTTGATAAGTAGTTCACGAATGAATTTTCAAATCAAATTCAATAATTTTTTCCTTTTCAGGCAAGCAATTATTTCATTTTTCTAATATAAATTTTTTCAATCAATCAATTTTTTTAAATATACTCTTTTTTTTTTCCTTTGCATCCCTTTCCTTTTTTTAAGTTTTTCTTTATTTGTAATTGTAAATACACGTGTAGATAACAAAAATTCCTAAACAATTAGGATTTCAACTTAAACCACACGCAGAGTATCTGTCACAGACTTCGACTCAGAGAGGCGCATTGTCTTTGGCGAAATAAAGCGATGGTAGCATGACACGAAGAGGTGCAACGGTTCACGCATGAACGAAGCCAGAAAAAATAATCAGAAGGGGCATAAGATGTATTACCATTATAAAAAAAATTAAATAGAGATATAGAACTTGAAGAAGAATATAACATAATTTCAAGAGAACAAACTATAATTTAAGAAAAGACGAAATATAATTTTTATAAAATTTTATATACAATATTAAAAGAAAAAAAATTTAAGAGGGCGGCCGCCCACCTTCATTCATGTGTAGCTCTGCCTTTGGTTCAACAACTTGTATGGTAATTAGTCCATCTACATTTGGAGTTGGCACGGTGGACATGGTTTGGTGGCTTGTGATGCAAGGGCTTCAATTGTAACAACCTGAAATTTTAATGCATTGAAAATGCATTAAATTAAGGATTATATTGAGACAGAAAGTGTAATTTAAGGAAAAGTATTGTATAATAACATGAAAATTATACGGTATTGAAATAATACAGTGTAAGAAAAATACACTGATGAAATTATGCAGTATAAAAATTACACTGTAAAAGTAATACATTGTAAGAATTGGACTGTTGTAAAGTCACACAGTACAGAATTGGACTATGTAAAAAGTGTAGACCACACTTTTTATATAAAAGTAAAGAGAAAAAAAAAAGAAAAAAAAAAGAAAATTTGGATGTTTATCAGACTTTCTCTCTCCTCACTTTCTCTCTATACATTTTCTCTCTCCTCAAAATGAGTTTGAGATTTTGAGCTCTGTTTTCGACACCTCCCACACCGTTGGAAAGGTCTCGACGAGCTGAGCTCAACGGTGTGCCAAACAGCCCAAAACACCACCGGAGGAGGGCTCACGCGCAGCCCAAAGTGGCGGTGAGACCTATTTCTTCTTGAGCTGATTTCTCCCCCGTCCGACTACCAATCGAGGTGATTTAGTGTCTATGGACTCAGCATGATGAGAGGAACAAAAAGGTACCAAGCTCCCAGCTCGATTTCAGCTAGATCAGCCTTGACGGACCACCCCCGTCGCCGCTGTGGCACCATCGTCGGAGCCGTGTCTCCGGAGGTGGTAAGGCACACCGTCGGTGCCAATGGACTCAGAGGGAGCTAGGGAGTGAAACCCCTCGCCCAATTGCACCACCCAGCCGCGGCAAACCGGAGTTCCACCTTGCCCCGTCATTGCCGCCGTGAGGGAGGTTGATTTTGAAGCTCCGGCTACCGTCGAGTCAATTGACCTCACGGTTATGCTCAGAGGGCCTCAAAGAGCAAAAGCCCCACCTTGACTTGGGGCAACTGCCACGGGAGGGCGAAGAACGGTCTCCGCCACCTAACGCCACCGTGGTAGAGGTGGAGCCGCCATTCTAGGCAGAGTCGAGCAGCCCCACCATGGGGGAACTACTCATAGACGGACGGGGAACATTTTCCCCAGCCCAATTTCATGGTAGCATCGTCGGAATACCGTGAACGAAGCTGCCGGTTGTGGCCGAGAATCCCACTCTAGATTCGAGTAGATGGAGGCCAAATTGAGTGAAATTGACCCCACCAATGGACTCAAGAGGGTTGATTTAGGGGGGATAGGCTCAAGCCTAGCTGCCAACGAGGCCAGTTGACACCAGTCAACGGCCGGTCAACGGCGGTCAATGGCCGGTCAAGGGACGTTTTGGGATTTTACGATCCAGACCTCTGATCGAGGATCCGAGACCGCCTCCTGACTCATTTCGATGCTTTGAATGCAACGGTGATTTCTGTTCGAGCTAATTCCACTTCGGTGAAAATCATATGGTACCGACTACACGCGGATCGAGGCGATTCGAACTGCATTATCGGAGTCCAGAATGATTTGTTAAAGAATGTATGATCTCCAGGAAGCACTCCTAGCCATTTATGGTCGCTCGAGGAGTACTGCAGAGGATGCTTTATATACTATTGATACAGCGAGGTACAACCAAACCCGTATAGCTCAGAGTCCAAGTAAGTGGTAATCTCACCTACAGTATGTACTGTATTAAATGCATTGTGATAGATGCTTAGTTTTAAGGATTTAAAGTTCAGTCAATAAATGAATGAAGGAAAATAACACGAAGGGCAAAATGATCATTTTATGAAAAATGACCAAAACGAACCTGAAATGCCCGATTTCAGAAAATGTTTTTTAGTGATAATTTTCTGTACTATGTACCTAACAAAATGTTAAAGTTAAGTAATGAGTTTGGTTAAGTCACGAAATGAACGAAAAACCCGCCAAGGGTAAAATCGTCATTTTTACAAAAAAGGCTAGAACGGAGTTGAACACTCCGATTTAGCATAACATCATTAGACGAAAAATGTTTCGTAATACGTTGAGTAACGTAACTGTCATGTGTGACAAGAGATTTAACAATAGATGTTTAATGTTTACGTTTTATTATCAATCGAGTGGATTGATAAAAAGGAAGATTGTTAATGAGTCGGCTGTCGTATGATCAGGATACAAGAGCCGACTAACGAAAGGAGAAAGGAACAAGATAGGAAAGGAATAGAGAATGTTAGAGCTATAGACTGGTAAGTTCAGACCTCACCTACAGCATGAAGTAAATGATTTTTAAATCTTTTTATATATGTTTATAAATGAGCTTGTAATTATTATGCAAGTTTCTTTTAAAGAATATTTGCATTTATTATGCAAAAGTTTTAAAGATTCAAAGAGAGGTTTGCAATGAATTTGCAACTGTTATGATTAAAGCCTATTTGCATCTTGATATGCATAATGTTTTAAAAGTTCAAGTTATGCTTTTGATAGTACTTAAAGTATGTTTTGCATTTTTGATAATGCATAATATTTATAATTAAAGCTATAAGCTTTATGATGCATTTGTTATGTATTCAGTTAAGTTTCAAAATAAAAGTTATGATTTGCAAAATGTGATTGCATTACATGTTGCATATGTCATGCAATAAATGTTAGAGTACATGTTATGACCTGCAAAAGGTTGCATTACATGATGCATTTGTTACGTAATGAGTTGTATTTATTATGCAAAAAGTTGCATTTGTTGTGCAATAGATTTTATCGTACAAGCTATGAATTGCAAGTGTGTTTGCATATGATGTAACTGCATTTGACATGCTCACAAAAGATAATAAGAAGGTAAAGTAAGGATAAAAAGAGAAAGTGTCGTACCAGCCTCTGTGTTATGAGGTATTGAACGTAAAGTTAAAGTTAACCTCCAAGATGTGAGGTACTTGATCACGTGATCAATGGTCTCAAGTTTTTCGCAAGGGAAGTATTCATGTTAAAGATCTCATGATTAATGAGTTGGTACGAACACTAAAGTAAGATAAGTAAAGTGAATGCAAGATAAGGAAAGATAAGGATAGGAATGGAAAGTCAAAGCAAGATAAAGAAAGCTATGAAACGAAAATAGTAAGTTAAAGCAAGAAAAGAGTGTTCAAAAAATGCTCATAATTGGAAGTTAATAATTGAGCATAAATAGAATCATGCATTTTGATTCTGCTTGAATTCCTTTTTATGAAATATTTATATGTTATGTTATGAAAGACATTTGAAAAATGTTTTATGTTAAACGTTTATGAAAAACGTATTTATGTTTATGAAAAACATTATAAGGAATGTTCTGTATTAATTGTTTATGAAAAGATTTTCATGGTTTTAAGAAAAGGGTTTATAAAGGATGCTTTATGAAATGCATTCTAAGGATTGATGTTAAATGTTTTAAGGAAACGTTTATGAGAAACGTTTTAGAAATGTTTTATGAAAAATGTTTATGAAGAACGTTTATGAAGAATGTTTCAAGAGGAAAGTTTTTATGAGGAAAGTTTTAAAGTATGTTTAAACGCTTTGTGAGTTTATGTTTAAACTTACTGAGCGTAAGCTCATACAAAGTTTTTCATGCTATAGGTAATGTATGGGTGACCAGTAGGACCTGTTAGCGGAGCTGGGTGCTGCGGAAGGACAGATGCAAGATGTGAGAATGGATACCACTACAGTTTGCTTCCGCGACGGAAAGAAAAGGTTTTACACTATATAATATAGTGTTTTCAAGGTTTTTAAGAAAATCAGAATTTTAAGAAGTGTTTTCAAAAGTTTTACGATACATTGTATTAAATGTGTCATACAATTATGAAATGATGTTTTAAGCTATGTTTAGTAAATGTTTCTTATTAAGTTTTAAGAAACGATTTGAAATGGTTTTAAAGACAAAGGTTGAGCAAAGTCTCAACAAGAATGGTGACGAAGGTCGCAACAGTTTCCAAGTATGTTTTAATGAATGTTAAATGTTTAAAGAAAAAATTTTTGTAGTTCAGTATTTTTTTACTAAGTAAGTAAGATTACTGTACAAGAAACGATGTTTAATGAAAGTTAAGTGACGGCCGAAAAAGATGGTCATCACATCAATGATGGGTAATTATTTTGGTGATGTCAATTAGAGATGACCAATTTAAAATTTAGGGCTTTCCAATGGATTTTCATAGCGGATTCAAAAGTTTTTTAGGAACTTCCATTCAATTTACAAGATTGAGTGCGATTTTAGGTGGGTTTCGTTGCTATGGAATCAATTTTTTATAAGTTTTTTTTCCAATTCAATATTTTTATGGGGAACGTGTTTCGTCCACGATGAAAGCAAAAATAATCTAGGGAAAAACAAAGAGCGTATTTGGCAACTATAGTCTACTTTTGCATTACACTGTAATATGTAAGAGATTTAAACTGTAGCAGTTGAAATGACATTTTCTTAACGGCGTTGCTAAAAGCTCTCAAAAGATAGAAGGGAAGACAATAGATTTATGGTTTTTATCATTTTGCTTCCATGTATTTTAAGGAAACATCATATTGGTATCCTATTATTTGAAAAATATTAAAATGATACTTTGTAATGCCAACAAAATAAATAAGTCTATGTATATGCTTTTCTTTAATAAGTTTTATTTAATATTTTGATTTGATTTTCTATTTTAGTTTTACAACATTAATTTGAAATTCATTAATAAAAGGGTTAAAATGGAATTTCATGCCAAAAAATGAACTTAGGTATCAAAATGATGTTGATAAAAACAATAATGTGCTAGCAGGGTACCAATTTCATGTTTTTCTAAAACATAGGATACCAAAATATCCCAAATATCCCAAACATATGATTCGACAAAATGTCTATGGAAGAATATATATTTTTCATGTATTCGTTATTATTTAGGGTGGGATTATAATCCTCTAATTGGACTATCAACATTGTATAATATGAGAGAATTTGTTCGCACTAAAAATAGAAGGAACCATAAATATTAATTACAATAGTCAAAGCATAAATAACTATTGAATTTATATATCTTGCGACCTATATTTTAAATTAGAGGTATACAAATTTTTTAATGTAAATTAAATTGAAATAATTATACTTAAAAGTTTAGAAGTTAAAAATCCTAGCACAACCTCAAATTTCTAATTTACTTTTACTTTTAATTTCAACATTTTTAATTTATTAGAAAACATATTTTTGAAACAAAAGATGTACAATTCGGTGATGTATAAATAAAATTACTTAAGTGAGATAAATAGTAGGTTTTCTAAATTTAAAAAAATGAAAATAAGTTATAAAATATTTTGAAGTAAATAGCATATCTACTAAGTAAAGAACTTATTTATTCGGAATAAATGAAATATTTATCGAATCAATATGATATTTATTTTAAATATTTTACAACCTACTATTTATTTTTTTTAAATTTGGACAAAAAAAGTTATGTACTTCAGTTTCCAATCACCTACTGAAAGAGGGATATTTGTCTTTTTATATCTTTTTATATTTATTTATAAACTATATCTTCTATTGTTTATCTAGTTAAATAACACCTTCATATTAGATTTAATATACAAATTCATATACTAACTTGGCCAAAAATTATTTTTGACATTTCAAATAATCAAATAATCTTTAAGTAAAAAAGGGGAAAAAATAAAACTTCCAAAATAAAGAAAAAACCCAATTCTAAACTTTTTGAAAGTAAAATAAATTTTATTTTTGCCCCCGAACTTTGGTAACTTTATCATCATGCCTCATGAACTTTAAAATGTTAGCAAAAATACCCCTTATACTTTAAAACGTTAGTAAAAAATGATATTTTTGTTGTATTTTGTTGTTGAAATTTTTTTGCCCCTTGAACTTTGGTAACTATGTTATCTTACCCTTGAACTTTAAAAATTGGTTTGTTCCCCCCAACCCCCGAAAAGAAAAAATCACACAAGTCAAAATTCAAATTGCTCATCCAAGATCGCCAATTGAGCTAAGATTGAATATGATTTGCTGAGCAATCAAGGAGGAAGACAACAAGGAATGAGGAGGAGGAGGCAAGCTAGGGCTTGAACTCAAAACTTGAGCTCTAAATTTACAATTGTTGATGAGCTTTAGTTTGGGATTGAGCAAAATTAGCGAATTTCGAGTGGAATTAAGAAGAGAGAAATATGCCATTTGAGGGAGGCATAATGGAATAGGAATAAAGTGAGAGATTTCCAACGATGCCAAGCTCGTTTCCACTCGTTTCCTCCTCCTCCTAATTCTTCATTGGCTTTCCACCACTGCTTAGCAAATCTTATTCAATTCCACACTAATCGTGTCATTTGCCATCGTGTATTCTACAAGCTTGTCCTCATCTAGATAAAGGAGCACTTTTTTGTTCTTGGCTCAGTTCATGATTCTTGGATGAACATTTTGAGTTTTGATTCGTGTGAAGAATGATTAGAAAAGAAAGTAAAAAAGAGTTTAGGGGGTGAACATACCATTTTTGAAGTTCATAGGGCAAGATTACATAGTTTTTAATGTTCAGAGGGCAAATATAAAACTTTATGAATGGAATGTAACAGGAATTGGCAATTTGCTAATGTTTTAAAGTTCAAGGGGCATTTTGGCTACTGTTTTAAAGCTCAGAGGATGCATATTAGTTTTCAAAGTTCAAGGGGCAAGACAGGGGGCAAAAATAAAATTTATCCTATTCAGTTTTTTTTTTTAATTTTCTTACTTTTCTATTAGAGGGGAATTTGGCCATTTTAAGTCAAAATTGAGGATTGACCATAAAAAGTAAATTTGTGCATTAAGTCTATTATAAACATATACGTTTGGTATAACTTTAAATAAACTTAAATCACTTAGGACATGTTTACCAAACCGTAAAAGAATGTAAAGAAAAAGGTAATAGGATTAGAAAGAAGAGTAAAATATTTGGAGTGAGCATCATTCATTGCTTTTCTAGTGTTTACTTACTTAACAATAATGATCTTATTCAATACAATTTCTAAAATATCCTTTTTACATAACTAATAGCTATTAAATAATAACATTTGTATTTGGACATCTAAGTACAGATGGTATTTTATTTCCTTTGATAGGGAATCAATATTAAAAAATATGAGAGGATTGGAATTTTATTTTCTCATTCCCTATATTGTGTGCCTCCTACAAAACTCTAATTATTAATTTTATAAGTAAACACATTATTTAAAATGAAAGAGAATCACTCATTACTTTCCCTTTCCTTCTAATGGAAAGTAAACATGCCTTAAGTATAAAACACATGATATAAAATGATAGAGCATTACCATAAGACACTGGGATCTATTTGGTAAATGGATTCGAATTAGTAATTTAATTTAAATTATGTTATTTGAATTAAGATTTGAGTTAGTGATTTAAATTGTTATCTAAATTGACGTTTGGATGTGCATTTAAGTTTTAATATAAGTATACAATAAAATAGGAATTTATGTTTGGAGAGGTGGTGAAATTTTTTTTTTGATTTATTAACAAATCTAATAAAATATTAATGTTAATGATCTTAAAAAATATGCAATATGGATCTTAAATTATTTTTCTCTTCAATAGGATCACAAGGAAAAAATAATTATCTCGTTTGGATATCAAATGAAGAAGTTACGATTTTTTTCCTCAAATATTAGAGAGAGAATTTCAGTTTTTACTGTAGCAAAAGTATTCAAGTATAAAGAGTTTAGAGGGGTTAGAACTCTAAATATTTGAATTCTTGATACTCATTTAATTCAAATTTTAGAGAAAACAAACACGTATAAAAAATTCTTGATACTCAAATTCAAATTAAATCTATTGAGTATAAAAAACACTCCAACTAAATGCATTTTAATAGTATTAAGTATCATCCGTTAATAAAAAATGATAAAAGACCCGTAAATAAAATCTATATTTTATTAATTATAGTACTCAACATCGGTCTTGTCCTAAACATTTTTTTAAAAAGTATATAAACTATTTAAAGATGACTCCAATTGGATGCCACGTGCCAAGGAAAGTAGCGGTCTACGCCTTGGTTCTTAAACAATAATTATTACAGAGTGGCAAAGCTTTCGTGTGGATCATGCGCCTACGTACGTTCTTTGACCAGCGATGAATTTCTTTGAAAGACTTAATTGGCGAAAGTTACATTCAAGTGGTTAAACAATAGGCACAGATCGCCCCCAATCGGTTTTATAGTGTTGCAAACATTATTGCTTTTTATGGACCACGAGTTGAGTAGACCAAAAATTATACGAGAGAGTAGCCCATGTAAGGTCTCATAAGAGGAAACCGGTTAATTTTTTTCCCTCTCTCTAAAATTATAATTGCATTTCAAATTAGAAAGAGATATGAAAGATCAAACATATTTAGTGATTTAATTTTAAATATAGGCCGAAACTACAAATAGGTTCGATTAGAACACTCAAAAAAGAATATGTATATCAAATTTCAATAAAAAAAAAATCCAAAAAGACACATAACTAATTGAAGCAAAAAAGACTTTCAAACATGCTATAGAGAGCCAGCTTTATTATCACATATTTAATCTTATTGATACAAGATGCTCATAATTCCATGGTGCGTGCGTTTGATTTTTTTTTTTTTTTTTTGTAATTTGGAAAGAGTAATATGCTTGTACGTTTTAACTACACCTTGTCAGATTTATGTATTTATATTATTTATTAATTTGTTTGTAATCTTAGGGTGAGCTTCTCATGAAAGGAAAATGGATGTTATGAGAACTAAATGGACTTCAGACAACAATGACGAGAAAAAAAGGGTATTTATTATTGGATATTGATTTCTTTCCCGGTAAAAAGAGTGAATGTTAAATTTATTCATATCTTTAGTCAGATGTTATAAGGCAATAATAATATAGATATATAGAAGGATAATTTAATAAGTAACAAAAGAAATCAATCTTGTTAATTTACTTTTTTTTCAATCTCATTAGTTTTCTTACTGTTGGGGTTGATACATAACTACAGATTATTTTTTGATGTATAGTAGAGACGAAGCTCAATACACATTACACCTCTATAAACACATAGACTACAAAAAAATAGACTTTTAGTCTCAATAATTTTTAGCAAAACTTTTAGTCACAACAAAATGTGTGACTAATGTATATTTAGTCATAAATTGTAGTTCAATTTTTGTTGGGACAAAAATTTTTGACCATGGAGTTTTTAGTCATGGAAATATTTTGTGACCAAAAACCTCGTAATTAAAAATTTTAGTCATAACAAAAATTATGTTAAAATTTATGACTAATTACACATTAGTCATAATATTTTGTTGTAACTAAAATTTTTACTAAAAATTACTTTGACTAAAAGTCCTTTTTTTGGTGATAATCGGATTGACTAAAAGTTTTACTATTTAATCGAATTTTTATATTATAATTTGACGTTTAGAGACAAGGAATGCCATTTATATTCTCGCTTAAAAGTTCAGGGAAAAAAAGGAAAAAGATTAGTGGACCAACCCTGATTCCATATAGTTAATTATTTTAGCTTTTTTCATAAAGTATATATAAGCATCCTTATTAGCCGTTACAACAATATGCCATTTTCTCAAGATGAACGACATGACGTTTAATGCAACAGGACACCAACTTTGATCTCTGTGTCAATAGATAATATGTTCTCCTAGAAAATTAAAAATTAAGAATTAAAAATAGATAAATATTTCAGAAAAAAACTTTCCTTTCAGTGACCAGCAAACAAAAATGCTTTCCTAGCTACGTAGCCATGACAGATCACTAAGCTAGAGAGTAGTGATGGGAATTGCCTACATAATATTTATTGAGGCCTTAATTTTCAAATGGCAATTGGAATTGCATTAACTTTGATATGTTAATCATCTTATCCCAACATCCATATAAACCCCATTTCACATTCCCAACTTCACCAATCTTAAACACATATACATCTTAGCATATATCTTTATCATCAGAGCATATGTTATACATAATCAGCAAATTAAGATCATGAATACCAACTCTAGAGTTCTTCTCTTCTTTCCACTTCTTCTTGTTTTTGCTACTTCCTTGATTTGCACCACTAATTCCAGGAAGCTTTTGTTCTTCAATACTGTACCTCAATATCCATATTATCAACCTGGATTTATCCCTCCATTCCGACCTGGAATATTCCCCGGAACCGGAGGCGGATTTCCACAATATCCCTATACCGGAATTCCTGTTATTGACAGCGTAGGAGCTAATCAAGTTGATCAAGCCTCGCCATGAAGATGTTATAATCACAAGATACAACCGCGAGCTGCCAACTCCATGCATACATACATACATACATATATATATATATATATATCACATTACGTTATATAAAATAATCCTTTTGTGCCTAAATTTTTAATTTAGGCTCCATGTTATAAAAATAAAGTGTGTGATCTGTAATATAGTTTATAGGTCTGAGATCTAGCCACGTACATGCATGCATATACGCACGTATGTGTGCATAAAGGAAACGTACGGCACTCTGTCGTATTAGGGACTTTGTATGATAATAATATGAATAAAGTGTTTGTCAGTTGGTTTTAGTTCTACTGTTAGTTAACAAAGAGCATGGGTTCTTTATGAATAATAGCTTTTCTACATATGTTCTCTCACGTATTCTGTAAAAAATATTTAATTTGATTATGCTGTGTTTTATTGAATAAGTGGCTTTTTTATTTTTTATTTTTTGTTTTTAAATTGATAACTCATATATTAATGTGAATGTTATAAGCATAATCTGGAGAGTTCGAACCCTTACCACTAAAATGAAACTTGTATTTTAAAGATACTTTCGATTACTCTAACGTCGTATTTAATGCTCTCTTTTAAAAAGAAACTTGAAAGTATCACTTTAATTGAAAGAATTCAAAAATAATAATAAAAAAAGTCCTTTATGCTTTGTTTAGGATGATGTGGATTTTTTAATTTTCTTTTATATGTTTTTAAGCTGCAACGGCAGAAGGAACATTTCAAGTAGATTGAAAATAGCAGTATATTTAACATATCAAACATATTATTTTCAGTTTATTAACATTAATATTCAGGTTTATATCGGAGATAGTTTTTAACAGCTGCATATTAAGGATTGTCACTACTGGAGTTTGAATTTGTGATACCATAAACTCTATAAGCAGGAATACAAAAACCTCAAACAATTAGACAGTAATATACCTTTAAAAAAAAACAAAATAGAAAATGTGACAAGATTCCGTCAAATATGCAAGACCTGATTTAATTAAAACCTTTCAGTTCCCAAAGAAACACTAACCATTGATGCAACCAAGATATTGCAAAAATAAAAAACCTTGCAAAAAAAAAATGACACAATGATCTAATATAGTTAAAATCCTTAAGGGAAAAAACATTTGTGCAATTCATATGAGATCATTGGAAGGATTTTAGAGTTTGATTAGTAGTTCACGAATGAATTTTCAAATCAAATTCAATAATTTTTTTCCTTTTCAGGTAAGCAATTATTTCTTTTTTCTAATATAAATTTTTTCAATCAATCAATTTTTTTAAATATACTCTTTTTTTTTTCCTTTGCTTCCCTTTCCTTCTTTCAAGTTTTTCTTTATTTGTAATTGTAAATACACGTGTAGATAAAAAAAAAATTCCTAAACAATTAGGATTTCAACTTATACCACACACAAAGTGTCTGTCTCAGACTTCGACTCAGAGAGGCGGATTGTCTTTGGCGAAATAAAGCGATGGTAGCCTGACACGAAGAGGTGCAACGGTTCACGTAGGAACGAAGCTAGAAAAATTAATCAGAAGGAGCATAATGTGTATTACCATTATCAAAAAAATTAAATAGAGACATAAAAATTTAAGAAGAACATAATATAATTTCAAGAGAACAATGTTTAATTTTAAGAGAGGACGAAATATAATTTTTATAAAATTTTATATATAATATTGAAAGAAAAAAATTCAAGAGGGTGGCCGCCTACCTTCGTTCATGTGTAGCTCCGCCTTTGGTTCAACAAGTTGAATGGTAATTTTTCCATCTACATTTGGAGTTGGCACAGTGGACATGGTTTGGAGGCGTGTGATGCAAGGGCCTCTCGATGATGGGTAATTAGTTTGGTGATGTCAATTAGAGATGATCGATTTAAAATTTAGGGCTTTCAAAAGAATTTTCACAGCGGATTCAAAAGTTTTTTAGGAACTTTGATTCAATTTACAAGATTGAGTGCGATTTTAGGTGGGTTTTGTTGTTATGGAATCAATTTTTTAGAACTTTTTTTTTCAATTCAATATTTGAATGGGCATTGTGTTCCGTCCATGATGAAAACAAAAATAAACCAGGGAAAAACAAAGAGTGTATTTGGCAACTATAGTATGCTTTTGCATTATACTGTATTATCTGAGATATTTACAGTATTGCAGTTGAAATGACATTTTCTTCATAGTGTTGCCAAAAGCTCTCAAAAGATAGAAGGGAAGACAATAGATTTATGGTTTTTATCATTTTTCTTCCATGTATTTTAAGGAAACATCAAATTGGTATCTTATTATTTGAAAAATATTAAACTGATACTTTGTAATGTCAAAAAAATAAATAAGTTTACATATATGCTTTCCTTTAGTAAGTTTTATTTAATATTTTGATTTGATTTTCTATTTTAGTTTTACAAAATTAATTTGAAATTCATTAATAAAAAGGTTAAAATGAAATTTCATGCCAAAAAATGAACTCAGGTATCAAAATGATGTTAAAAACAATAACGTACTAGTAGGGTACCAATTTCATGTTTTTCTAAAACATAGGATACCAAAATATCGCAGATATCTCAAACATATGATTCGACAATATGTCTATGGAAGGATATATATTTTTCATGTATTCGTTATTATTTAGGGTGGGATTGCACTCCTGTAATTGGACTATCAACATTGCATAATTCGAGAGAATTTGTTTGTACTAAAAATAGAAGGAACCATAAATATTAATTACAATAGTCAAAGCATAAATAACTAGTGAATTTATATATCTTGCGACCTATATTTTAAATTAGAGGTATGCAAATTTTTTAATGTAAATTAAATTGAAATAATTATACTTAAAAGTTTAGAAGTTAAAATCCTAGCACAACCTCAAATTTCTAATTTACTTTTACTTTTAATTTCAACATATTTAATTTATTAGAAGACAAATTTTAGAAACAAAAGATGTACAATTCGGTGATGTATAAATAAAATTACTTAAGTGAGAAAAAGAAAAATAGTAGGTTTTCTAAA
>CAMOHE010043654.1:28197-59426 GCA_946598075.1 Artocarpus hirsutus | reverse complement strand
TTTGTGTAATTTCGTACCATGTTTTTCTAAAGGTTCTATAGTATGTCAGTTGTCTTTTGTCTTTTGTTAGATTTTTCTTTAGAATCGTTTTGTTTTACCAAAAAGTCCACAGTGTAGTTTGTTGTTTTTTTTATCTTTTTATTTTATTTTTGTCAAAAGTTGTATAGTTTTAGTTTCGTTTTTCAAAAGTTGGTTTGATTGCATGTTACTTTAAAAGTTGTTTAAATTTTATCAATTTTTCCTACTTGTAAAAATTTTATTTACATTGTTAAGTAACCTTCCATCACCTACAATCCCTAACTTCTTAGTCTTTATGCATTCCCAACTTCTTTAAGATCCATTCCAGGACTCAAAGTTAGACAAAGCAAAATAAAAAATCCAAAAACTAAAAACTAAAAAAAAATCAAATAATAAAAAAAGAGTCAACCAGTCTTAGAACTAAACATGTCTTCCTCCTATTCATCAAGGAAAATAGAAATCATTTGTATTTTTTGTGGTTCTAATCCTGGTAAAGATAGAGTATACATAGAGGCAGTAGAAAACTTAGGACAAGTCTTAGCACAGAGAAAGATTTACTTAGTGTATAGGCGAGGTAGCTTAGGGTTGATGGGGAGTGTAGTAACAACAGCTCAGCCTGGTGGTTCACAAGTCTTAGAGATTATGCCTGATATTCTAGCTAAGGAAAATTGTTGTGGGAAGACCATAGGTGAAGAAAAAAGAGTTGCACGTATTTGTGAACATATAAAAGTAATCACAAAGATAGCTGATATATTCATAGCTCTACCAGGTGGTTTAGGCACCCTAAAAGAAATGTTTGTAGTTGCTAGTGAACACCTAATGAGCCTCTATTCCAAAATTTTAGGGGTTTCAATTGTTAACGTTTTATATGATAGTTTGTTAAAGTTTTTAGGTCATGCCGTAGAAGAAAATTTCATTGTATAGGCTGAAAGACAAATCTTTGTCACTACTTCAACTGCTGAGGAATTATTGAACAAGATATAAGTTGTGCATCCTGAGGCCGACACTACTACTTCAAGGCTAGATTGGAATAAAGACAACAGAAAGTGATCATTAAATTTGAACCTCCACTTGTGATCTTTTGGTTTTACCCACATCATGTTCACAGTTATGTTTCTTTCCTTGCTTTTGAATAACCGCTCTTCTCTATGTGAGGTCGTTTCTTTACTATCTTTTTTTTATTGTGTTAGTTGTTTATATTTTGTTTAGATCAAAAAACAAAAAAACAAGCAACAAAAATGTGTTATGTTATGTGTTTTGTGGCATGCTATTTGTAAAACCTTTAGATTCATGTTATTTAGTCTCAAGATGGCAGACGTACGAAGTAACTAGTACTCTCGAAATGCATCCCACTTTAGTCTGATTTTATAATTTATTGAGTGCTTTTGTATCCATATTCCATTTTATGTTTGCATGTTTACATGATTAGAATAGCTGATATTACAGAATACCTGTATGCTCGAAACGTGTTCTTGTCATGTTTATATTATATTGCATTCTGTTGTATTTTCATATGACATGTAAAAATAAAAAATTAAAAAAATTAAAAATTGAAAAATGAAAATGTCAAAGCATCCATCAATCAAGTATGTGCTCTGTTCTTTAATATTTTCTTTATCTTTTAAACATTGAGGACAATATTCATTTTAAGTTTGGGAGTATGGCACTAAAAATTTTTAATTTTTTGGTTTTATTTTTCTTCAAAATTAAGAAAAAAACCTTAAAATTTTTTTGTGTGTGTTTTGTTTTTAATTTTTGTTTTCAGTTGATGTCCAAGGCCGATGATAGACCTATTTTGTAATGTATATAGCTCTTGAAAAATGATAAACATTATGTCTGTTTATATTTGAAACTCATTTGTTAGTTTTGTTTTACTTAAAATCCTCTGAACACTTAAATGCACATTACCATGGCCTTAGTTGTTTGCATACTTATAGAACGTTTGTATGATTTGGTAACTCTTTTGATTTTATAAATTCTAGAACTTGTCTAATTATCTCTTGAGGTGAAATCCTAGGTTGCATAACATTTAGGACATAATTTAGGCCATTGTTAGATGATTTGAGCCTTTCTAAACTCACCTTGATATACATCATATCCCTAGTCACCTTGTTGAGTCTTATTTCTTTTTTTGTCACCTACAATTTTAACTTAGCCTTAATTTTATTTTCTATCTATTTGTTTCACTCGTCACTCATGAACATGCTGGTTATTTTGTAATATATTTCCAAGTTTATCTGTATATGGGAAGATGGGTGGTATTGTAAAATATTTTTACCATTTATGTTGTATTTTTATTAAAAAAGAAAGAAATAAAGAAAAAAAAGCAAAAAAATGAAAACAAAAAATTAAAAAAAAAAGAAACATGCAAAAAAAAAAAAAAACAGTGGATAAAAGAAGAAAGCAAATTTCAAGTTTAGGGGAATTTGTAACTAGGATGTTGATTTGTGCTCGTAAAGGTTTGTGAATAAGTACGTGTTTATGGGTGATTAAGCCACACAGATATCTAAATATCATACATATTACCTAAGCCTTATATTACAAGCCTTTTAAAGTCCAAATGGTCCTAAGTGTTGTGTTAGTCTACATTGACAGATAGAGATATGAAAGTCAAGCCTATAGAGTTCCAATTTTATTTTTAAATGATTGATTTGCATAAACCAATCCGAGTAGTAACAGCTAAGTGTAATTGGTCTTCACACACATACTCAGAGGGTTATAAGTAGGATAAAGTTAACAATTGGATTAAAATTCTACACTTTCATTATGTTTAAATATGTGTTTTGTGAAAATTTTGAGGCCAATTTGTTCATCACATCAACTCATTAATTGTGTTTTTTGTTTTAGTTTTCTTTCTTTTGTTCGAGGATTAAAAAAATGTTAAGTTTGGGTATTTAATGAGTCAATTTTCCCTACATAATTGGAATGCCTTTAACTTGATATTTTGATGGTTTTTTAGAGTTTTTGTCATATTTTTATTTATTTTGTGTGAAGATATGTTCCATACTATGTTTTTAACATATTTTTATATTTTCATGTATTTTTAGCAAGTTTTAGGTGTGTTTTGGTTTTGATTTAGTTTTATGTTAAAATATATTTAGTTAATTTTAGTAATTTTTTAAAATAATTATTTTTTTGGGTTTATTTGCAAGGAATTTTAGCAGCTGGGTTAAAAACGGAATAGAAAAATATAAAGAAACTTCAAATCTGTGGTCAAAACAGAGTTATCGAAGGAAGAGCCGGCTGCCATTAGCTGTTAAGCAAATCCCACGCTAATTTGAAGCTGAATTGGCCTATAGATTTAATGCGTCAATATTCTTTTCTGCTTCCATTTAAAAGTCCACCATGTGCACAAAACAAAGAAAGTTACCAATCCAATCGTGACACTTGGCAAACGATGAAGAAATGATTTTGTACTTGGGTTCTATTTTGCGCGCCCACATTGTCAGGTCCCACTAAAAAGGTGCCTTGCACTATGTAATTGTTATACGAGGAAGACCTCATTTGGTTTTATTTTATTATTTTTTGGCCATATAAGCCTTCTCTCATGTTTAGAAAGGTGATAGGACCAAGTAATTAGAATCATTTTTATTGTAACATGTGAGAGTCTTATATTGTAATTTTTTTATTATGTAACACATAAACTTTTATTGTAACATGTGAGAGTTTTACACTGTAATTTTTTTTTATTATTGTAGCATATAAAAATTTTATACTATTTATAACTGAAAAAGTAAAAAAAAACTACTTTTATCAAACATGGGGTAAAGCTATATATACGTGAGGAAGAGCTTCCAAAGTGCTGAATAAAAAGAGCTGAAGTTTTCAGCTCCGTGGAGCAATGCTCCCAAAAAAGGAGAAAAAGAAGAAGAAAAAATATTTTCTTTTGCTTTTTTAGAGTGCTTTATATTTGTAATATTTTAAGAGTTACAAAGTTTTATCAGAAGGAAGATTCGTCAAACTTGTCTACATGTTAAGTTATCTCTAAACTTTATCTTTGTAAAATATTAATGTTTATTTTAATATTTGTATTGTGTGCTTTTATTATCATGTTATGGCTTTGTTTTTGTTGGGACTGTGATATAACTTAAGTTATGAACATTTTATTAAGTTTAATTATATTATTGTGAACCTCACATTTATGTTGAGAATTTATATTGTACTTAACACTTTTAATTAGCTGACTATTAGTTAAATGATTAAATAAATCATAATGAAATCATAAGAGATTTGTGATTTGGTATCATATGTAAAATATGCATGTAAGATAGAGACATACTTACGTGGCTTGTGCTTAGGTATAATTAATTCACATAAAGATGTAGTGTATTTTTATGCTTAAAAATTTTTGGTGAAACTCGAGAGAGAACACTAAATACGATACGGCATTCAACCATCAACATGGTATGAGGATATCACAATAATATGTTTAATTGAATAGGATTGGATTAATTTGAGTGAAATCATAATTCACAACGTTTTTAAGATTTATTTGTTTCAATATTTTTCTTTTAAATTTCACATTCATTTTCTTTTCTTTTTAAATTTTGGATTGTTATCATTCAAATAATTCTAGAGTTAAATCAATTTCTGTAATTAATAAAAATTAACACAATTCTTATAAGAACAATATTTTAATTCATCATTTTATTATTTATTATGATTACGTGCACTTACGTATTCAAAATTTCCAGAACATTAACCTCCAAAATGGGAAATATATATTGGCCACTGCTACTTTTAGAAGTTCTATGATCAGCACCATGGTCGGCCCTTTCGTCCCGGCCTTCTCTTCTTTATATCAACCTTTTTTTTTTTTTTTTTTTTGTTTTTTAACCTCATGTCCTACGGGGCTCTATATATATAAATATATTTCAGTATATGTACATTACTAAACATGTACTAAAAAATACGTGCTTTGTAATAAGCAACTTGGTTGTACATTGAAGGATAAAGAAATAATCATTAATGTTATGTTGACTCAAACAGTAAAATTATGATTCTAACTATATTTTTATGGGGTGTTTAAAAAATGGTGGGAACCAATGATGAGAACTATTTTTACTGTAATATTGAGAGCTTTACACTGTAGCAACTTTTTTTATTGTTGCTGTAACATGTGAAAGTTTTATACTGTTTATAATTGATTTTGTAGTAAAAACCACAGTTCCCACCACTTTACCAAACACCCAGTTAAACTTCTTTAATTGTTGTTGATTATTTGATTACTTGTTGAATTTTCTTTAATATTTGTGCATAATTGAAGGCATCATATGATACTTTGATCTGTTTATAAATTTGAACATCGGTTATTAATTTATGAATTTCACATTCGTAATTGTATTAGTGTCAAAATTGCTATTTTGTTTATTTATTTTTCTTGTGACGTTGATATTGCTTTTTTTTTTTTTCTTTTCCAATATCTGAAAACCGTCACTCAAGGCAGAATATGCCGGTCTAGAAATAGACGTATGTGGTCTTTTTCCAAGGGCATAGTTCATTTGACGGTAGAGGTCAGAGAAACGAAAATAAACGATTTAAACAGGGTCCATTGCACGTTGCTAAAAGGGTTGCAGAATATCTGGGTTGGAGGACGGGCGTTGGAGACAAGGATATCAAATAGTGTCGTTTCACTTGGGGCTTTAGATTGGACCCTCTAGCAGTTTTCATTCTGAGCTACGATTGATAGCATTAGGATCAGTGATCAGGCTCAATCTGACGGCTAGAAGAGCGTCTTTTGATTTGATGTTTTGCACTTGGCTCGACACATCACCAAAAACTAAATAAATAAATAATTAAAAAAAGAAAAAAAATCAATTTTATATCTTAAATGGTTTAAAAACTATAGTATATTAAAATTTTACATTATAATTTTTTATTATAACATATGAAAGTTTTATATTGTTTATAATGGTTTAAACTATTCTTTTAAACATCTTATTTATTGTTAAAAAATCATAGGTTTCAAAGATTCTATAGAGTGGTGTAATTGAATTAGCATGTATTAAACATAGAGTTACAATAAATTAACTCAAAAGGAAATTATCTCAAGAGAGGCAGCATAATGAATAAGAGTAATTTAGGTGATCTCAATTTTTTACCATTATTATTATGCCCTACAACCTTTTTTTATTTATTTATGCCATTTCTCATAGTTAAAATATTAAAATACTCTTAGACAATATAGGTTGTATTTGTTTGACTAGTTCAGTCTAGTTTGATTTAGTTCAAAAGGTCATTACAGTTTGAATTGATATTTGATAAAACATTTAATTTAAACTAAATTAACTGTTTAAACTAGGCTAAACTGCTTAATTTAGAATCCAAACCCTCTCCATTTCAATATTTTATACCAATATTAAATAATGATTTCACGCCCAATATTTGTCTGTATAATTTAACACTATTATTTCATATTTCTTTTAAATTAAATATATTCTTTTTACATATTTTATGTTTATTTTTTAATTGAATAATTTTATAATGCTCTAAACTAGAGTTTGCAATACTCATCCAAACATAAATTCATATTAAATATACTGTTTAAATTAACACTTTAACTGCACATTTAAACGTCAATTTGAATTACTATTTAAACTACATAATTTAGATTTTTCTATTTAAACCATAAAAGTTCAAACTTACATAATTTTAACAATCGAACCAAACAAGGGATCTATTTGCCCAATTCTAAACCAAAGTATTTAGGATCAATTTTGTCTCTATATTCATTGAAGGTTGTATGTTTTAAACTATTTTACAAAACTAGTAGGATTTAAAAACAATATCACAGAAGTGATATTTGTCATATTGACCTTAATGGAGCAACAGAACTGGAGGTGGACGAAATGAGGCCAGAAAAAGCACAAAAACGACAACAAAATGACGAAAGGCAAAAACAAAAGTAGAAGTTTTGGACGACAAAAAAGGATGAAAGGACAACAGAAGTTGTAGAAACGACAACACAGATGAAAACTGAAATGGGGATTGGAAGCCAAAACATAGATGAAAACAACACAATTCGTTTGGTAATGTTTTCAAAATAAGTGAAAATGGTTTTGTCTTGAAAAATAAAAAGTTTTTGGAAATTGTACTAAGAGCATTTTTAAAATTTTGACTCAAAGAATATGCAAAAATATTTTCAAAAACTCCTAAAACAATACCAAACGGGAATGAGACATGACGAAAATGTGAACTACAACATAAAAATTCATATCAACAAAATGTTTTGAGCAATGATTTTTTTTTATTTTAATTGTTGGAGCAAATGGAAGGATTTTCTTATTATCTAATCGGTTTGTTTGAAACCTAAAAGAGAGTTAGTTGGTGAGGCATTTTTCAAGGACAAAGCCAAGACTTACTTAGGGCATGTTTAGCATGGCTTCTTCAAAGCTGATTTTGGCTTCCTAAGTTCAAAAGCTATTTATGAAAGTGCTTAGATGATCTGTTAGAAATGTTTTTGTTCTCTAAAAATGCTTCTAGTCAAAGTCACAAAAAATGACTTCTTAAAAAAGTGCTTCTGAAATAAAATTTGAGACTTATGCATAAGTGTTAATAGTACATTAGAAACTTGAATATAACATTTGGTAGCTTATTAAAAGAACTTAAAGCTATTTTGACATATTTAAGGTCTTTTAAAAATATGATTCTAAACACTAACTAAAAAGTTATAACTTTTGTTTCTCTTAAAAGCACAAGCAAAAATTGTGCTAAACAGGTACTCACTGTCCTTAGAAAAATCCAAGAAGTTATACAAATAGCTGTTAGGATGGCCGCCCATAAAGCATATGATATTTTGTAATTGACATATTTATAAATAAATAAAGTGAATTTATTCATTACATTTGCATGTATGCATTTTGAAAACTTTAAGAATATTATGAAAATTCCATAATTATCTATTTGAATTTAAATATTATATATAAGCCTTATATAAAAGAGGAAATATTTAAAGATAATAATTAAAATGGTCAGTAACATATAATTAATTAGTATAATTTATTATTCAATTAAAATATAGAATCTTTAATTGAGTATTACTAGTGCAGATTGTTTTCATTAAGAGTAGAACGGTTATTCAAACCGTTAATGTAGTGAGTTATTAAATGAGTGTACTGTACATAACAAAATTATGTAAGACCAAGACATGATGAGGTATGAACAACTAATAATTTTCATTAAATATAGCAAGTTCTAATCATATCAACAGATGGTCATATATAAGACGATATTAATCATAAGTTATTAGCAGACTCCTATTTATGAATTTATGTCTTTTGACTTACTCGGTACAGATTTAAAAATCAAATCTTATTCCTCGTATCTCATAGGCATAATGACGTAAGCAGCCAGGAATCAAGAGGGAATCTATTCCTTTATCTAACGAGAAATAAATAAATAATTCTTTTAAATATTGATTTGGGGCTTGAATAATGAGAGGGCTCAATTTATGATTAAGTTTAT
The DNA here is from genome assembly GCA_946598075.1 of Artocarpus hirsutus. Lineage (NCBI taxonomy): Eukaryota > Viridiplantae > Streptophyta > Magnoliopsida > Rosales > Moraceae > Artocarpus > Artocarpus hirsutus. The sequence continues at coordinate 50,945 of CAMOHE010043654.1, read as the reverse complement.
GAATTTATTATTCATTAGAGAATCAATGGTACTCAAGGATAAAAAGGTAATTAGAAGGGTTAGTGGATTTTACCTAGCTCTAATTATGAATTATTTATAGAGAATCGACTTATATGTAATGACTATATCAAATGGGCGACTCTAAAAAATGAGTAATTGAATACTTATAATTCAAGTGTGCAATTCTAAGTATTTAGTACAGTTACATTAGAATTAATGAAAGAGTTTAATTAATATAATGGTTTTATTGAAACTTAAAATTATGGGTTCATTAATCCCTCGCCATCTTTGTAAACATTGTTTGGACAAGTGAAATTATTGGTTTAAATAATAATTTAGATTTATGGAATTCTAAATTAAATATCACTTAAAATAATTTAATTATGAATTAATTTATAATTTATTAAATAATTAGATTGTTTAATAAATAAAATAAAATAATTAATTTTAGAAACCACACAATGGGTGGGTCCCAATATGTGTGACGTACACAGTGGCACCCAAACACAAAGAGGAAAGTCCTCTTGTGCACATTAAGGCTTATTTACAAAATTTTCATATTTAGTATTATCAATTTTGAATAAATGTGATTTAATTGAAATATAAAAAGTTTAATGTGCAGACAAATAAAATTAGGTAACAAGCAGTTTTTCTTTTCTTCCCCTATAAATTGACGCTACACACAGATATGGTATCTTTGTGTATGGCGCCTATGGCAATACAGAAATGAGAAACTTATGTCTTTTATTTTAATTAAATATTTGGTATTAACATTAAAAAAAAAAGACTTTTCAAAATTGATTAACTCTCTAGTTCTTTATAAATAGAGGCCTCCTTTATTCATTTAGAGAGTACTCTGTAGAGAAACACTCATAAGCGTGTAAAGAGAGAAAGAAAAGAAGAAATGTTCTTCTATTTCTTAAGTGATTATTATAACCATATTCTTTCTACGCCTACACGTACATCTATTCAAGTGCTGAGGATTGGACGAGTAAGACGTTGGTTTCAAAGATAGAAACATCCTCTACATTCCCTATCCCGCTTTAACTTCATCTCTCTACCGGTAAGCAAAGTATTTATATATTTGTTTATATGCAAAATTAATATAGTCTATTATAATCTACAGTGTTTTACAAAAGTTTTAAAAAAAATTTTGTTATATACGATCCATACCTTTTACTACATCTCCGCTATATTTGGTAAAAAACTTTCTCCAAAACCAACAATAGCATCAAATTTTTGTTTTTTTGTTTGTTTGCTACAATGATAACAAAAATTAATCAAATATATACCTGAAATCGATCACCTAAATTCACAACAAACGCATTTGGGAGTGGATCGACAGCAACCCATTTTCCATCCTTGATCACTTCTAGACCGCACACTTGTTCTGATTGCATCAGCACAGTGAGTGCACTGAAATCAGTATGAACATTCATCGCAAGGGTGAGCTCAGGATCCGGACATGGTGGATAGAAATCTGCTTGTGCTCTGAGTCTTGGATTCTCACCCAACCTTTTTTTTGTAAGAAATCCTTTTCTATGCCAAGTCCTTGAGATATCAACTCAAAAAGCCTGTTCATCTGCTTACCTATCTCGTTTGCATATTCAACAAAAGCCTCTCTAACAAAAATTCCTTTTCTATGTCAAGTCCTTGAGACATCAACTCAAAAAGCCTGTTCATCAACTTACCTATCTCGTTTGCATATTCAACAAAAACCTCTGTAACAAAAATTCCCACCAAAACAATAAAAGGAAAACCAAATCAGTACCAAACAATAACAAAGAAAAAAAAAAAGAAAAAGAAAAAAAGGTTAGTGCTAGTTGAGTAGCTAGAAGGACGAAATTAGCTGATTCAATGGAATTGTGAAATGAAGAATTTTACTAGTCTAACATCAACAAAAGATTTCAAATTTACCTAAGGAAACACCACAAGGGACTTCAAATAATTTTTAATACACTAATTAATGTGGCTATTTATATTACTCACTAAAATAAGCGACATATTAGATAAATAACGATAAGCTAATTATAAAGCAAAGCTAAACTATAAAAACAACTATGAGAGCTAAATTCTCCAACATCATGAGCGTGCCGATACTAAAGAGGATTTTCCGGCAAGAAACTAGCAAAATCTCCAATAGGGTCCCAAGGATGGTTGAAGTTTTCACCCCACATTGTGATCTTGTCTGGTTCACCTTGAGCCTTAATGAAGTACTTTACGAGCTTGACTTGCTTTTTGTGATCAGTAGTGTGAAATTGAGCTCCTCCTTGAGGAGGCAAATTGAAAAAATCATTAACCACAGCCATAGTTCTCTTGCATAACTCTTTAGAGACACCATGGTTTATTATATAAAAGAATCCGTACTCCTTACAAACTTGTCCTATCTTTTGAACTAAGAGGGACAGTAGAATACTCAAATTAATTGACTGGAATTGAGGCCAAACTTGGCACTTGCGAGAGGATTGGCCTCTTCTCCTCAGGAAGAATGAAATTTGGTGGAAGGGAAATGGGATTGCTGTCTCTAGCCATGTGAGAGGATTCCATGATGTGTTGAAAAGAAAGGTGACGATCAGGAATTTGATAAAGATTTCAAAGATTCTGCTTTTCAAGGAAGCTTGGATATATCATTTTAAGGACAGTTTTGATGAAAGATTGGAAGCCATAAATAGTGGTTCATCTTATACCCGTTATTTTTTTTTACCTTTTTTAGCAGTGCAATAAAAGCTTTATAAATAGGATCTTTTCCCGTATAACCTTATTTAACAATGCGTATTAATAACCGTAAAATCTGGTAAAAATTATATTAAAAATTTTAAAATATACAGAATAGATAATCTCCGATACAATACAAATGAGATGGTTGATAAACAAAACACTACTACTATTTTATTTGTTTGGGTCAAAGTCATACGGTAGAAACTGTCAACAATCAAACTAGTTCAACTGTCCCACATTTCTTAAAAACCGAATAGAACCAAAAAAATTATAATGTACTACCCTTTGGCAAAGTTGGTAGTGTAAAGCTCTGACATGTTGTGTGCTACAGTATAAAGCTCTTACATGCTACAATGTTTATAATTTTAATCAATGGTTTTAACCGTTATGCCAAATAAACGGGCTTGCAAGTGTTTCTACTCACTATGCAACAGACTATTGTTTTGGTTGCAGTAGATCTCATAGACGCAGGTACTTATCAAAAATCCAAGTAGATGTCTAATTTTATTCACAAAAAGACGAACAAGTTCTTTCGCTTTACCATATTGCAATCCATTGCTTCTTTCTACATCTTTAAAACCATTTTGCATCCATTTTATATTCATGACATCTAGCAACCAATTAAGATCAGTACTTGAACAAGAAAATAAGGAGCGACAATAATTAGAAAACGACAACAAAGTTAGAAACGACAATAGCAACAAAATAATAAGAAAGGAGAGACATAACGAGAAGAAACGTATAAACGACAAGAATGGATTAAGCGATAGGTAATCAGTGACAAAACAAAAAGGAAAGGGACAGACGACAAGCACAAAGGAAAAAAGATAATATGAAGTAATTAAAAAAAATATACTGTTCGGATAACAGACGAGAAATAACTAAACGACAAAAAAATTGAGAACGGTAATTAACTGATGGAAAAGCATTAGCAAAAATGAGGAAGAGGAAAAACGACAGACAAAACCAAACGAACACAAAAAAAGGGGAAGACCGACAGGAGGATAAAAAGAAGAACAAAAAGGAGAACGAAATGACGAAGACAAAAACAAAAGCAAAGTTGAAAACGACAAGAAAGTTGAGAGGATAGCAAAGTAAGAACAACAAAACTTGTAGAAACGACAAGACAAAAAACCTACAAAAGGGAATTGAAAGAAACACAAACAAGGAAACAGTTATAGAGGGAGGAAAAGACGAACAAAAATATAGGCAAGAACCTGTTGCAACCCGATAAAAACGTAAACGACGAATTTCAAACGACAAGAGAAATATACGACAAGAAAAAATAAAACGACGCAAATGCAAAATCGAGAAGAAAAGGAAAACTATAGGAAAGGTAATTATCGCACGTCTTTATTTTTCATTTTACTTACAAAATTCAATTTAATTTAGAGAAAAATTAAATAACGTTATTAAATGAAGTGAACATATTGGAAATTTCAGCTGAGATGCTTGTCAATATAGCCACCACCAACTTATAAAAGTTCTCATATCACAGAAAACATAAATTAAAAAAAGAGAGTAAATTATATTGTTGCATCTTAAACAATTTATTTTTTTTATATAATACACTCCAAACTTTCAATCTTAACAAAATACGACATGAATTTTAAAATTATTTGCAATTAAGATCCAATAACTAACAAGCGTTAAAATGCATGAACACTTTTGGTCACAAAATTTGCGCACGAGTTTTCTTAAGGGTAGATTTCGTCATTTTAAAAAAGAAATTGAAGCTCAACGTGTAAAAAAAAAGTACTTAATGAAAATTAAAAGTAGCAATTAGTTTAAGGTGCAATGTGCCATGATTGAAAGTTTGAAGTGTATTATGCAAAAAAAATAAATAGTTTAGGGTGCAACAATGTAATTTACTTAAAAAAAAAAGGAGGAAAGATTGTTTTTCTAAGTGGAAACCAAGACACAAAAACAAACAATAAAATGTGATGAAAATGTCAACTAGCTTGGCATATGAAAGATGCCTCAAGCACAAAAAATATAAACAAGAAGTACAAACATATACATTCACCAGGGATTGAAAACCTCATGACTTTAATTTTGCAAAACTTTCAGTGGTTAGTAATGAAATCCAATCTGTTATACCAAAGGTAAATAAATGAAAGTTGAATCAAACAGACTGAAAAATGTAACCCATTTGTGGAAGATTGGCCTGTGGCTAAAGCCAAAATATTGGAAATTACACATTAAAAAAATGGTTCAGATTTCAGAGCATAAAAGTCAAGGCCTTCTGCAAACAAAGACTTATGCAAACAAAGACCAACAGTCAAATGGAAACTCATCTAGTGTTTGAGCCATGTATTGTTGACTGGGGCATGTAGCTCTACTCAACTTTTTAAGTTTTATTTGTTTTTCTTAAATTTTCCAATCCACACGTCATGGACTATCTCTCAATCATGCCGCAACTCAAAGACTTCCTTTGACCATTCGCCTCGTTCCTTCTTGCGTTAAGAATTCTTCAATAAACTCTGAGTGTCGATAGCTCCGAAGAGGTGTTTCTCATCGATCAAGTCCTCAATTGGACCAAGCAAAGTGTCATTGTTGGGTCCATGGAACATTGCTAGTGATATGCATGGCAGAGTTTTATTTTTTACGACCCTCTGGTGCACACTTTTGTATCTTCTATTGCTTAGCACCTACATGAAAGAGTTTATAATAGCCACAGCCCATAAGTATACGGAGATTATGAGTCCCTTGTTCAAAAAGCGTCTCCAATGCAATACTAAACTTATGTGTTAATGGTAAATTTTGGCATGCGAGTGTACAAAACACTCCAGTGCAGTGCTATTTTTTATGGTAAACTTTCCATGCAAAACTTGGTGGTAAATTTGAATCCTAAACTTGTCAAAGAGGCAGTATCCTAAAGAGGTTAAAGGTAAATTTCTACCTCTGACTTTGAGTTTTTTGTAAATATCTGATTAGTTTGTTTGAAAACTAAAAGAGGGATGAGCCATATTTTAAGCGTAAGGCCAACCTATTTTATTATTATGAATTTGCTCTCTTGGCGACAGAGACAACCTATTTTAATGTTATGATATGCAGGGTGAGAGGGAACATATTTTAGCATTGCTTGTATTGTTTCTTCAAACATTTCCAGACTGACACTTTGAATAGAATCACTTCTTTTTTTGGCTACAAAGTTAGAAAAGATTAATCAAAGTTAGTACCCGAAGTTGATCACCCACATTGACCACAAACGAATTTGGGAGTAAATCAACAGCAACCCATTTCCCATCCTTGGTCACTTGTAGACCACAAACTTCTTCTGATTGCATCAGCACCGTGAGTGCATTGAAAACAGTATGGACATGCAGCCCAAGTGTGAGCTCAGCGTCCGGACATGGTGGATAGAAATCGGCTTGTGCTTGAAGTCATGGTTTCTCACCCAACCTTTTTTTTTTTTTCAAGAAATACTTTTCTAGGCCAAGTCCTTGAGATATCAACTCATAAAGCCTCTTCATCAACTTGCCCATCTCCTTTGCATATTCAACAGAAACCTCTCTAACAAAATTCACAAAAAAAATGGAAAACAAATCACTACCAATCAATAACAGAGGGTAATCACATTTTGAGCAGCTACAAAGGCAAAATTAGCATACCGATACCGAGGAGGATTTCCCGGCAAGAAACTAGCAAAATCTCCATTAGGGTCCCAGGGATGAATGACGTTTTCACTCCACATTGGGATCTTGTCATGATCACCTTGAATCTTAATGAAGTAATTAACGAGCTTGACTTGCTTGCTGTGATCCGTGGTGTAAAATTGAGCTCTCTCTTGAGGAGGCAATTTGAAGAAATCATTAATCACAGACATACTTCTCTTGCATAACTCTTGAGAGACACCATGGTTTATTATATGGAAGAATCCATACTCCTCACAAGCTTGTGATATCTTTTGAACTAAGAGGGAATCTGGAATACTCAATTCATTGGGGCCTAACTTGATACTTGTGAGAGGTTTGGCCTCTTCTCCTCAGGAAGAATGAATTATGGTGAAAGGGAAATGGGATTGCCGTCTCCAGCCATGCGAAAGGATTCCATTTTTACAGAAAAAGAGAGTAGATGGTGAGGGATTCGGTAAAGATTTCAAAGACTGTTATTTTTCAAGGAACATTAGATGGATTAATCTCAGACAGTTTGGTGGACGGGGACCCATAAATAATGGTTCATCTTGTACACCTTACTGTTTTCTTTCAACTCTATGATGTGTGACATACAAGTTCTTTTCTCTACATTTTTACAATTCTATAAAAGAGATTTTTGTGACGAAAGCTTAATCGGTAGTACTAGTTTTTAAACCGTTAGATTTGGTTCAAATCATTTTTTTTTTTTTTTGCAGATCTAACGGTTGAAATACTTATTGGTGAGAGTAAATTTTTTGGGTTTTTATTAGATAAATCTCCGTCTATAAAAGTTTAAAATAAAATGAATCCTGATGGTGGAGAAGACAATTTTACATCACCAGTAGAGAAGGCTATTTTAGCGTTGAATTTATATTTTAGTCGTCTGATTTATGATTGTTTATGTTAAAAAGCTATAGGCATGATATAGAGTTGCTTTCAGTTACAGATGAAACCGTTAAAAGTTAATTTTAATGTTAAAATACCCATGCTTCACCAATTGTGCAAAATAGCCATTTCTACCATAAAAAATCCCTAAAATAAATACTCAAACTTATTCAATTATCTTGCATTTCGTAAAAACTGAACATAAGGTCTAAAAAAATTAAAACATATATGTAGACAAACTCTCAAGTGTCTCTACTTACTCATAGTTGGTGGTGGTGGCATAATAGTAAGGAGGTCTTATCTGGTGACTTTGTTAGATAAGGTCGAAGGTTCGAGTATTGTCGGGCTTAAGAGTCTACCTTAAATAGCATGGACTACGTGTTGGATAAACTCTATGAACTTTGATTTGTTACCTACTAAAGTCCTAAAACTAGGATTCTTGTCATCTTGCCTGTGGTATTAGTAGATTCCTAAAGTAGCGCTGGTCCAGAAGCATGAAGATACCATTGATCCCTTCTTTTGACCCAAAAAAAAAAAGTCTCTATTCACTATGAAACAGAGTAATTAAATCTGAAAGTACAACTATTGTTTTGGTTGATGTAGCCCTCAAAGACATACGTATTGGTCAAAAATTAAAGTAGATGTCTAATTTTATTCAAATAAAGACGAACAATTCTTTCACTAGAACCATTTTACATCCATTTCACGTTCACGACATCCTGCAACAAATTCACTCACTTGTAGTCAACACTATTTAGGATTCCTCATCAATAAAATCACTTCTATGGACAGGCTATCAACAAGTGAAATGGTTTTAGTCAGTACACTCTCCTTCATGAATTTAAAACTCGAACTAATTAGGGCTTTTAACAATTCGATGGAGAAAAAGCATCTACTAGTGAAAACATAAAAAGTAGATATGCTACTCCAACTTGTTGAATTTCTCTTTGCATCTACTAGCCGAAACTGTTTGTCCAAATGTTTCACCAGAGGGTAACAACATTCTTCAGTAAAATTAGTATTCACCACAATGTAGAGGTGCTGTGTGCTCCTTGATCTTGCAAGTTTGGAGAAATATTTAGCCAGAAACGTCATGCAATATAGCATAATACTGCTTTCAAATTGTTGAAAGCTATTAAAGATCAAGTACATAATAAAACTCTATACAGAATTGCATCATTTTTTTATTTTTTATTTTTATGTTGGCTAAGAGTAATAGCCAAGTAATTTGATTATTGCCCCTTTACGTTATAAAACCATTCATTAGCACAAGAACAATGTCAGGGGTATCGGTGATGTCAAACACTATACACTAATAGAATGCGTATCTTATAGCAAGATGTTCATAGATAGGAGATGGGCCCACTTGTTAGTAGTCACGGTGGCATCAAGCATTTTTCTCAGTAAAATGGTCTCCTCCTACCTGCAAAAAGCTTGTTCCTTTGGGCTAAGGAGCGCTACCGGTGTTGCAAATCTTCCATATCCTGTTAAAACAGAGCCAATGAAGCCTCACTGTTCCATATGCGGCAGTGACATCTTCCAGAACGCAGTTGCGGGACTCCAACGAAAATGATCTCGAGCCTTGTTCACCAGCAGAAGATAAACTAGAATGCTGAAAGCAATCCAATTTAGAATAAGAAATGAAATCAGTCAATGAATAGTCATAGCAAAATGTATGCATAGTAATTTACGTACAGAGTCATTAATGGTCCTTGTTGGAAGGTGGTCATTAAGTCTAGTACTATATACATCTTTGATCTTCCTCTCTCAGATGATAAAACTACATCAAAATTATCAAATAAGGAAAGGTGTTATCATTGATTAAAAAAAATTTAGCAAGATATGAATCGTGCAGTTGACTATACGTTTCCTTTACAATATAATCTGCCAAATGCGATGATTGGAGATGCATTGTTAATTGAAGCTTGTTCTTGACTAGCATTGTGATCAAGATCGACGTGTAATCTCCACATGTTTATTTATAAACATAATTGCAAGATAAAGAAATTGGAGAAGACAGATTCAGATCAATGTCTCTCGTTTGCAAACTGCAATTTTCATGATGGACGTTGAGACGTTAGAAAAGTGGATAATTAATGATATAATTAAGATCCTTTGACATTTTTGCTCCTCGACTGTGGCCATATATCTCATAAATGTGTTCACACTCGTTCATTAAATCTAAAACGCCTGACAAAAAGAGTGCATCAGAAAAACGTTTGGCAAACGACAACACTGATGTCAAACTAAACATATATTAAAAAAGACATATTTCCCAAATAAGCTAATGTCACTTGAAAACGCCACTGGCTTCACAAAACGACATTTACTTGGAAATGCCACAGTTCAAAGCCACACCATATTTTGTAAACAACATCATGCCTAAAATATAAGTAAAGAGAAAATAAAAAGAATGACAAAAATTTTGATTACTAATAGCAAAATAATATGATATATGTTTTTATGTTCTCTTTTTCACATAAAACTCGATTCCACAGTATGAGTTGCATATGTGTATTACTTTACTGCAAGTTTTCAACACCACTCATCCTCCCCCCTCCCCCTCCCTTTTTTTTTTTTTGTTGCTCGCACGATTGTATCTTGCTTTGTTTAGGAGAGTGGTTCAAACTGTATAATTTAAACCACAACAATATAAATATCTCACATGTTACAATATAAAGTTATACAATGTATAGTTTTAACAACTTTTTCAAACACTATAATAACTAAAATGCATCAGCACCAGTACCATGAATTATGCCCACTTAAAGGATTTTACGTGTATATTCTCCCAAGGGGGTTCATGTTTTTATTTTCAAGTCCCATGGCCATAAATTAGGGTCCACAGACACGGCTCTTTTATTTTTCCTTTTTTTTATTTCTCTTTTCCAGTTTCCTTTTTTTTTTTTTTTGTTCATCTAATAATTTTTAAATGAATACCCTTTTTTTTAGTGAAGTTTCGCGTAATTAACCCTTTTCATTTTAATATAAAAAGCGTTTACATTTTCCTTTTCTCCTTTTTTCTTTTTTGAAAATTCTGTCGGAAGTTTAACAGTTTAGCCTCCCCTTTTTTTTTTTTTCACAGAATAAAGACTGTTGCTTTAACATGCATTAAAAAAACAAAAAACAAAAAAAACTCTCTTTTGCAACCAAAAGAGAAAAAAACAAAAGTAAACTAGTAACAAAATCTTATAAAAATATACCAATTAATTGCTTTTTCCCAACTCTTTTGCTTTATTTCTTTGATATACACCTCGGTCCAACCAATTTACACTAAAAAAATTTTAAAAAAAATCGTCGCATCCCATGAACAAACTAACAAAAACATCACATGGAACTTCTGTAATCAATTGACCAAGCTCGAATGAAAGACCCATGGGCAGCCACATTACGGGAAAAAAATTGACTTAATTCCACCATGTTTCTACTCATTACTTGGACCATATCCCATTCATATCCCACAATAGTATTTGAGTATCTACATTCTAAACCAAGCATGTATCCCTCTCGGAGGGTCCCACTATCCAGTCATCATCTCACTAATCAATCATCATCGCATTCACCACCAAGCACCACGTTATATCGCCACTGCTACTAATGTTAGCCGCTCGCCTAACAATGACCTTACGTTACAGACCCAAAAACTGCAGATCCGACAGACGGGCTGTTGCTCTCTGTGGGATCCATGAAACTAACCTCTTCCTCTTCCCCCATGCAGAAACTATTCATCTCTGTCAAAAAAGAGCGACACCCAAAGAAAAGCCACAGTGGGATTTAGTGGGTTTTGTAATTAAGAAAGGACAAAGAAAGGAATAAAGAAAAGTTCATAGGCGATGGGGTAGGGGATAAACTTAAAGCACTTTTCTTTTTTCTTTTATCTTTTTTTTTTTTTTGAATATTTGTAGAGGAGGCATAAACTTTCCTTAAATTTCCTGTGGCTTCTTTTGATTAATTATATAAACTTTCCTTAAATTTCCTGTGGCTTCTTTTGATTAATTAATAGAAAATAAAAAATGGGTATGATCTCAAATCTCTCCAAATTTGATGACGGCAACAGGAATCTCACTCCCCCTTCTGAATGCTTGGGTGGAGGGGGGCCTCCCTATAATTCCCACCAAAAATCATCACACTTCTCACTATATCTCTTCTATATTTGAGTTTTATTTTATTCTTTTTTTTTTTTTGTTCTGAACTTCGTTTATCACTTTATTTTTTTTATTTATTTCTTTCAATTAAATTTAATTTTAGTGACCGTCATGAACCGGGCAACCAGCTATCATGCATTTTATCATTTATGGGTTCTTTCCCATGTTGTCAGTAAGTTCCAGCACAGGGACTTTGAGAGAGCCTAGTTGATTCCCAAGGCCGAAAAGGGACCCCACAATCTCCCCCACCCAAAGTTTGCTGCAATTGGGTTCGGAATTTTACTTGTTTTGATATGAAACCATCAGAGATCCAAATTCCAACCACCATATGCTCTCCTCTGCTTTCTTAGCGACATCAAATCTGATCAGATGATACAAAACCACAAAAATGATCTCGATCGCAGTTCAATCATGGTCCCATTAGCTATCAAAACCATAAAAACATCGTAGCATTAAATACCAAAAAAAAAAAAAACCATAAAAATATCGTAGCATTAAATACAAAAAAAAAAAAAAAATCAAATAAAACATCAAACCATATAAACCATTTTTATAATTAAATATCCCGCTTTCAACTTTTAAGCCCTTGTATCATATTGAAATTAGTATTTTTAAATTTAAAACGTTTTTTACCCTTATAATTTAAACTATTTTTTCAGTTATAAATAATATAAAATTTTTATATATTATAATAATAATAAAAAAATTATTCTAATATAAAACTTTCACTTATTATAAAAAACAATTTTAAGCAACAATCATAACTATCCCTCAAGCACCCTATTAGTACAAAGATTTTACATTTATTTATATAGCTGTCATAAATATAAAACTACATGTATTCGTTATTCCTTTCAAAATAAAGTGACATGAGTATAGTAGGAAACCAGATAATGGTTGAAACGAATCAAGTCTAACTTGCAAGTTGCAAAAGAGATAAATTTTTATATTTTAATAAAGTAAAAAATTGACGGCCAAAGAATGAATCAGATCAAATGAACAAAAGAGAAGGTTAAAAGCCAAAAAAACAAAAAAAAAAAACCTATTAAACTGTATCTCAAATTATAAAAGAAAAAGGAAAAATAAAAAAAAAGGGCCAAGGATCAAGAAAACAAACTATACTTGTTGCAAGTTGCACCTTTCGAGAATGCATCCAGAATCATCTACAGAGTCTTCCTTAACCTGCAAAGCATTAAAGCGTTCAAACAATTAGCAATAAAATAAACTCTGAAAATTAAAAAGTAAAAAGTAAAAATAATGTTACAAATAAACAAAGAAGAAATGAAGAAAAGAAGAGAAGAGAGCAGACAGGGCGGGAGCGACGAATGAAGAAGGATGAAAAAAGAACAGCTTACAAATGATGATGAACCTAAAAAGAAACAGTAAAAACAAAGACACTACGTGGCACGCAAACAAGGCAACATGACGGAAGAAAGGCAACAACCTCCTGTTACGCTAAAAAAAAAAAAAAAAGTGAGACGGAACGGCGGTAATGCCGCTGAAGAAGCAAGCGGCTTAGTGGGAGAGGACGGAAAAATGATGACGGGAAATACAACTGTTACGCAACGGGGATAGGGGAAAAAATAAAAACCACTCACCAACACAAGACTAAAATGGACTGATATTCATTAGTCGCCACGGATCAAAAAGCAATCCTTCTCAACGATTTTACAGCCCCAAATTTACAATCTCACTCATCATCATCCTCATATATTTATATAGATAGATATATATATATATATATATTCTTCTGCTTCTTCTTCTTATATAACTCCTGATTTTTCTTTTCTTTTTGGCCCCAATTGTTTTTGTATTTGTAGTTTTTTTGGTTTAATTTGTTGGGAAATGTTTTAAGTTCATCGTCGTCCATGGATTCTTGTTATCGCTATTGCCAGTGGTTGCCGTTGTGAATGAGGTAGATGTGGCGGGGAGTTCCATTAGCGTGATGCGCGCAGTACGGGACCTTCCCGGCAGCGGCGGCGGATTTTTGATACGCCATCTGCGGCGCGATCTGGCGGAGGCAGTGGTGGTGAGCTCGAGCCGTCGTCGCCGGAGATCTCGGAGTCGAGATCGGAACGGTGCCGTGGGAGGAGCTGGAGGAGGCCGAGGAAGGAGGAGGGGAAATTTTTTTGACCGATGATTTCGGAGGAGAGAGAAAGGCTCTGATCTTCAAAGACGACGGAGGCGACGCCGTCCGATCATACTCCTCGATGAGATTCACCAGATCCTCATCGCATGTGATCGAGACCAGGGCGTCTAGATCCTCCGTCGGGAGTTGGCAACGGAGACTCACCGACGCGCCGCACAGCTCGGCGAGCTTCAACATCAGCTCTGTAATTCCGCACACACGCAAACACAACCACCACACCACGTCCATAAACGACACAATAACAAAAAAACGACAACAAAATACAAAAAACTAAGAAAAAAAAAAGAGTAACGGAATAGGTTTACTAACCGGGAAAGGAAATGGAGCGATCGACGGCGACTACGCGGGTTTCGCCACCGAGATAACGGAGCTTGCCGTCGGGGTAACGGGGGAGGATTTTGCCGCCGTAGCTGCAGAAGAACTTGATGGTGGTGATGGGTTTGATTGTGTCTAGGAAATTGGGTCCGACCATGCTTGTGTTTTGTGTGATTTTTTAGATACGAGAAAAGAAAACTTTTGTGTTCGGTTTTTACAGATATCGATGAAGAGAGAAGAAAGAGAGTTTTGTACTAGGAAGAAGAAGAGGAAGAGGAAGAGGAAAAGACTTGGCTAGAAGATGCTTTGTGAGTTGCCTCTTCAAGCCTATGTATGGTAGGCTTCTCCCCTTATTTATAGCAGCGGTTACCACGGATTCATGGAGTTAAAAAGTGAAAACACAAAAATAAATAATAAACAAATTAGGAATTTTGTTTATGCTTACGTCATTTTACTTAGATTCCCACACTCTTGGTAAGGGAAAATCAAAATTTTTTTTCGTAAATAAGGAAAAATTAAAATTAGTGCTCCATTTGTTGGGATGGGTAATCAATATTTGACTTTGTGTATATATTACACTATACATCAGGAGAGAAAAATGGAAAAAAAAAAAAAAAAAAAAGACTATCTGCCCTTGTGAATATTGTTTTATATTCTAAAGTTATTTTCTTTAACTTACATATTTACAATTAAAAAGAAAGTAGGCTGTGGCGAACGTACTGTTAGAGTGAGGTGTATCCCTACTTTGAAGTTTTATTTTTTACTAAAAGCTACAATTGTATTTTGTTTTATAAAAAAATTATAGTTTGTTTTATAAAAAAATTATAATTGTGTTTCTATAAAAATTTAAAATATATAATATTACGTCTTTATTTAATAATTAAAATATGTAATTATATTTATATGTAATAAAATCTGTTACTATTTTTTACCATAATGTTCTACTGACAAAAAAAGTTTAGTTCCAACACAAACTTTTTGTCCTTTGCGGGAAATATGCTGACTTGTTTATGTGTTCTCATGAGTTTAAACGCTATTTGTTTTTGCCCTTTATCAGACTCGTTATCAACAAAAAATAATATGCAACTTTTTTCTTCTTTTGCTTTTACCATATGTATCTGTATGTGTATGACAATGGCTTTTTCTTTTCTTTTTTTTATTTTTTTTTTTATTTTTGTTCCTTTGGGTGTTTATGAATGTGAACTCCACAAGTGGGCTGGTTATTTCCGGTCAGAAAAGGCAAAGCAAACCATAATTCCTAATTACACCATGCAAGGAGACTAACAATAGATACTTTGCATTGGGAAAATCCAGGAAAAGGGTGGAAAATTTTGTATTCCACACGTATAAACTTATGAAATCTTTTATTTTTTTTTTCCTTCATAGAAAACAGTGTTCTGTACGCATATGAACTGATATTTTTCTCAACTCTTGCGGGTCAATAAGTGACGTTGAATTTTCTGCATCCAAAGAACCGAAAAAAAAGGAAAAAAATGATACAAAAAAAGTGGACAATTAATGCCTCTTGTTGTTTTACGTAACGCACCATAAAACCAACGGAAAAAATAAAAAAAATAAAAACAAACATTAACCGCTGCTGCAAAAATTCAGTTATTTTTTTAATTTTTAATACTGAATATGAAAAGCTTTTAGCACTCTTCTGGTCCACGGCGTGCCCCGTATGAATTTTGCAGTCACAAAAGAGTCCTAATCGGGTATGACAAATTAACAGTGACACTAGGAATGGGATCCACAATTAGTTTTGTGTTGGAAGACTGGGAAATTGGTTGTGGTTAAGGTTGGGAAGGGCTGCCTGCAAAAAACAGATGTCAGGATATGATTGGATAACTCCAATATTCCTGGTGGAAAACATAAATTTTTAAGGAACTTTGAGTAGTGTAACGCTTCCAATCCTAGTATTTTTAAAATTTTTCCTTTCTATATATTCATATGATAGAATTTGGACATATTTTGTAAGGACTTAGTGCCTTCGGTTAACAATGATATTATCCGTTTTGAGTCCAAGCCTATACGATTTTGTTTTTAAGTTTTACCTCAAAATGTGTGATCTATTAAAAAATAGTGTCTTTACGACTGCATAGCTTATCCTCTCTTGGCTGTTTGCCTCAAGGGATTTTTACTGTCACATATTTACCGCTTCATATTGATTGGATTATTGGATAGGCATATATGTGGTCCTGTGATGTGCATATTCCACTTGACATGGAGAAATGCAAATTTTCAGGTTTCTTGTGACTAACAGAATCCCGGATAAAAAAAGTTAAAGTTGGCACCAAGTGCTGCTAAAAGCGTCTCTTACCCTTATATACTTTTTTGTCTCTCAAAAACATCACTCTTTTATCAATAAAAAAAACACTACTCATTTTGTTTCTGGATAGTTTGAAACGAATATGGGGGTTAGCAATATGTACTTAGAAAAAGAAAAGAAAAGACAAGACAAGAAAAAGAAAAGAAAAGAAAAGAAAAGAAAAGAAGATATTGATTTTACTCTGTGCACATGGATTAGTTGTAATTCCGATTAATTAATTAGATGCTTTGAGACGTTGAATCCTTGAATACCAACCTAGAAGAAATTAAGCCATGATTTAAGGAATGTTTTGAGGGAACTATCAAAAGATATGCGTTAATGTTAGTGCTATAAGCACAAACATTCCAAGGTTAAAACCCACATGTACTTCTTCTTCTATTTTTTTTTTAACTCATTTTATGTCTCAGGTAAACTTTCATGAAATTGGTCAAAGTTTTCAGCAGAGTATCGAAAAGTAATTCTACATGAAGTTTTGTCCTTTAGAATATGGTTTATTCTATGGATTTTGGAGTTGCATGGAGGAGTTGATGATGGTAACAATAACATGAAATGTTGATGAAGTTAAAAAATAAGACAAACAGATGTAAATTAAGCGACATAAAATGTTAACAACTAATTTTCATAGAAAATTCCTGTAGAAATATGAAAAGGAAAAATGAATAGGTGACACAAATACCTCCAAGTACTCTCGCCTTAAAAATAAATCTTGCAAAACCCATCCGTTTCAAATCAATAATAATAATAATGTTACAAAAATAGTAAGATAGAAACAAAAAAAAAAAAGAACACACATAAATTTATGTGGAAACTTAAGACCCAAAAAAACCACAAACAAAGGAGAAGGAAATTATAAAACTCGAAAAAGATTACAAGATGGAGGCGACTAAAGAGACTAAAAGTTGATAATAATACCAAACATTAACACCATATATCATATATATAGGCATAAACAAGAATATATGGGCTCAAAACATAAACTAAAAGGCTCAAAACACAAAGATCTATATCGTTGTGTTTTGCCCCCGCATCCCCGGGGAGATCGGTGGTGGGCTACAGGATTAGGCCTATTGGCCCGATCCCTTTACTACCACCACAGATTTTATAAAAAATCTTATATTTGTTCTTTCACCACAATTGTCGCACTATAAGTTTTTCGGATCAGATCAAATTGAATTTGGTTCACCTTACTCTAACAAATAATAATAATAATAATAATAATAATAATAATAATAATAATCAATGTTGACAACTCCTAAGACTTAAGAGCCTTAACATAAAATTAAAATTGATCTATTGCTTTCTTGTGAAAATTGATGACAAGCCATGCACGGAGAATAATTGTGGACTACAAGGCATAATGTAGCATATAATGCTCATATCCATCATATTAATGTTGAATATCAGTCAAATTAAAAAAAAAAAATCATATCTAAGATGGCATTTTGATGTGGAAAAAAATGAAAGACATTAGCAATTATTATGACATTGTCACCAAAGGCCGTCAGTCCAGTTTCTTATTTAACACTATGTGGTCACTGCAGTTTCCAATTCTAACACTATTTTAAGGTTGGTTAATTTTGACTCTCCTTATATTAAGGATAAGTGATAAGCTTCAGCAGCCAATTAATATAGACTAAAAATCTCCTAAATTGCTGTCATTTTCATTGATTATGTCATGCAATCATCCATTCCTTTTCTCCCATGTCATGATGAGGGCCTGTGTTTAATAGCCAAGAGCTGCATATGATCCTACCCCACCCTCAAACTCTTACAAGATGGTTTTGCCCAATTTTCGAAAGGGGCTGAGGCATATCAACCTTTATCCTCTTATCCTCTTGGGAGAGAGAATTATGCACTTTGCTTGGTTTATTCAGATACATATGCCAATTTTGACACACTATAGTCATGTAGGTCCCAATTGCCAATTTGCAAAAGCGATCAAGACAAAATGCTATCTTATTATACAGTGATTCTTGGTTGGAGGTTATTCCTGATCATAGCATGTTTTTCTTAAACAAAGATTATTGGTGCCATTTCGTCTTATTATTCTAGACATTTTAAAAATTCGAGGGCTAATAAGTAAATAGAAAGAATCTAATCCAATTTTACTGGAAAGATGGACTCAGTTTTTACTCGTCTAACCATACATTCAAAGCAATACAACATAATAATCGGACAAGTCTCTCAAAATAAGATGGTAGAGCGTAGAACTTTGCAAGATGTAGAAACAAAGACATCATTATCACTGCCCCGAACCTATTGATGGTTGATCATAGTATCAATTAAGATAAAATGCCTTCCCTTTTTTTTTTATTCTTTTTTCTTCTATAGAAAAGAGAGAAAAACGAATAAAGTAATTTGTGCCTTCCTTTTTATAGGAATGCTTGCGGTGCTACTCTGTTATTAAAAACGGCATTGTTTTATCAAAAGAGAAACAGGCAAATGCTAATCATTTGAGAATTAATTTATCAATTTCTAAGTATTAAAAAATAAATATACACGACTAATTTAATTTTTATTTAACAAATTATTGCTGAAGCAGTTGGATAACAATTGATTCTTCATAAAAATTGGATACCAATCAACAACCTTTTTTTTCCTCATAAATACGTCTTACCTTGTATTCCGGTGGCTGTGTAACTCAGAGCCAAGAAGTAGTATAATGTATGTTCGCTTGCATTTTTTTTCACCCAAAATGAAATTAATAATTAAATTTACTCTCTCTTTTTTTCCCGAGAAATTTATTAACTTTGTTCTGTAGGAATTTATCCCCTACTTTTTCAACGGCAATTTATCCACTGAACTTTGTTAACTAAAAGGATGTTTCATTAATTCCAACTAAAATTTTTAGTTGCTGCATCGTAAAGCTTTTATATGCTACAGTGGTAAAAAAAAATGAGTTATAGTATAAAGCTTTTACATGCTACAGTTTTCAGTTTAAAAATTTCAATTCTATCAACATTCCTCAAACACCCTATAGTTAAGTATTTGTTTGACATTTCAGTATTAACTCATCAATTTTAATTGTGAATATTATAAAGCTCTCGACGGCAAAGAAATATGAAAAGTTGATATAGTTTGAAGTTATCACATGGTATAGTTTTTACATTTAAAACTTTAATTACAATTGAAGTGTTAAACAGCCTATAGTCATGTAGACACTAGCCACACTGCTATCAATATCTTTAATAATAATTATAATAATAATAAGCAAATCAAAGAATAATAAAAAAAATGAGAAAATTAGACAAATGATATTTTTTAACCACCTTTTTAAATAAATGATTGAACTTTTCAAAAATTAGGGACAAGACCTTACTTTTTAAAAATTAGATAAATGATATTTTTTTCACAGTAGTACATAATTGATAAACACCAGTATATTATTGATATACATCATTGATTAACATTAGTAAATCACTTAATAGGTATAGTTTGTCACTAATATATTGGTTTATCATTGATTTAAAAATGATTTATCATTGAAAAAAAGATAAATTATCGAATAAATAAACCGTCAAGTTAATCAATGATAAACTATAAATCAATATATGATTGATATGATACAGTTTATCAATAATATACTGATTAGCATTAGTACATCATTGATCTTTTTTTTAATTTTCAAAAACTTAGGTTATTAACTTAAAAAGAGCCTAAAAAAGGTCATTTACTCATCCCTAAAAATATTAGGATTAAATATTAATAATAGAATTATATCAGTGTTATTGTCAACCTTATCTTTATTATTGTTCTGACTTCTTGTGAAAAAAAAATTGGTCTTTTTTTAATTTATTTTTAAGCTTTCAAACTTGTAAAAATAGATTTTCAATATTTAAAATAATTTTAAAAAACATATTGTAGTTATTAAAAAAATCAAAATATTGCATTCAAATTAAAAAGTCAAAATATCACGCAATAAAATAACATTACATCATACGGCGGTTTTCTTACTCGAGTATTACAAATTGGCATTGCATTTAACATGTTCTTGAAGTAAAACGTCGAAATCACAAGGTAAAACCACATAAAATTGCAAAAACACATTCTGCAAAAAAAATCGAAATTTCTAGTTTTGCATGAGTTAGATTGGACCGTTGATATTGAGAAAATCTTTAACCAATATTTATAATTTGGTTTTACTATATGTCCTAAACATGTCATAAACTAACATATTTGATATGATGATTAAAACTATTAGTTAAAACTGTAAATATTGTAACAATAAAAGCTTTATACTATAATAATTTTTTTTTTGTTTTTACTATAACATATATAAAAGCTTTACATTATTTTTAACTAAAAATTAGTCAAAAATAATAGCCTTGTTTGGTTGGAGAACTATTTTCAGTTATTTAGCTCAAGTTTTGATTTGAGTATTTGAATCCTTTGTAATTCATGTTCGGTGTTTTCAAATTTTAAATCCTGTAAATCCTATTTTGAGTCTTCTCAGCCCAAAAACCCAAGTTCATGAGGGGGGTTGTTTTCTTGTGACTTCAATGCCACTTCTACAGTAATAGGCGTACTCAGGAAACGATTTTTCAAGACTTAGCACTGAGAAGATAAAGAGAGAGACAGAGAGGAGAGAGGCAGTGAGAAAAAAGAGAGTAATTTTGCTTCTATAATACCAATATAAATTTCCCATTTCCACTCTGTGTAATACGATGGCTATGGAGAATATATTTGTAACATATGCAACTACCAAATATATACTTTGATATTCTACCCAAATCTATTATTTTTAAATAATCTTACAACCAAACACTAATTCAAATTACAATAATTTATCAAAAAAATCTAAATTACTATAATTCGAATCTTTTTATCAAACGGACACAAAGAGAGAGAGAGGAGAGAGAGTGAGAGAAAAAAAGAGAGAGTAATTTTGCTTCAATAATACCCATATAAATTTTCTATTTACATTCTGTGTAATACGATGGCCATGGAGAATATATTTGTAATAAATGTAATTACCAAACACATACTTTGATATTCTATCTAAATCTATTTTTATATACTCTTATAACGAAACACTAACTCAAATTATAACTTAAATTATAATATTCAAATCATAATTTAAATCACAATAATTTATCAAAAAGATCTAAATTATTATAATTTAAATCTTTTTATCAAAGGAACACTAATTAATATCGAACAGGGTAGAAAACATTCCACTTTTAAGGGATGGCTTGTGTAAATCTTTCGCCTGTTGAATGGGATTTCAGACGCATCACCGTCGAAGACGTAACCATACAAGTTGGACTGGTGAGGAGACTGAGGGAGGCGCTCGGCTGTCGTTTTGCTCAACATTTAAGAAGTGGGATTAAAAAAAAGAATTGCGCGCGAGTCACACCTGTCAGCCGCAAGGCCAAGCCATTTTCTAGAATTTGACTCTTCCTTGGGGGAATCCGAGCCCCCAATTCTTGATGAAAGCAGGAAAATGTCAGTGTCCATGATTCATGATGATGATTTTGGGATTGAAATTAATTGGAAATCTATATTTGGTGTAAAATCAAGTACATGAACATTCAATGTATAATCACTAATTAATAAGTTGGTCAAGAAATAAGGATGTCTTGCTTTTCTTTCTTTCTTTCTTTTTTTTTTTTTTTTTTTAAGGATGCGTTTAGTGGTTAATGTATTGTGCAACTTTAAGTGTATAGCGATATGAATAAAAACTGAGCTCATATTTTCAGTAAAATCAGTTCAAGTTTTTTATGTTCCATGCAGGGCACGAGACTCCCAACGTAACAGCAAGAAGAACGGCAACGAGATGTCATGTTTCTAAGAAATATCATATTGATATATTAATATCAAATTTTAGTGTTTGAGTATAAAAATACTTTGCAATACATTGTATTTTATGTTAATTTTATCATATGTTAAACTTTTGATAAATTTGTTACCAAATATAACGTACGGTAAATTTACCATTTGATTCTTATTTGTTAGAATTAACATTTCTTTTAATCGTTATAATATTATTACCTTTAAAGTACTTTAAATTAAAGATTTGTTTTTACAATAATAAAAATAAATATAACATTAAAAATATCAATATAAATTAAAATACAAAATAAAAAAACATATACTCTTATATACTTTTTTTGTGAGGAATATAATATTAACCTTAACAAACTCATCCGAGATTGTCTAGGCTTTTTTTCTAGGCAAAAAAGAAAATTCCGTGTACATGAGCATCTCTAGTTACCGTTTGGTGGTTAACCGGGTGTTTGATAAAATGATAGAAACTATAGTTTTCATCGTAAACTTAGTTATAAACATTATAAAGATTTTACATGCTATAGTAACAATAAAAAAATTGCTACAATATAAAACTTTCATATGCTACAGTAAAAATGGTTCTTATTACTGATTCCCACAACCTTTCAAACACCCCATTAACACTTTTTCAATTGCATGTCGGACAATTTTGGGCCCTACCAGCACCGACAGGGGGACCCACGGTATTCAATTAGGCACTAGTCCCCTCCATGTGATGTTACAGGGGCGTGGCCAAT
The DNA here is from genome assembly GCA_946598075.1 of Artocarpus hirsutus. Taxonomy (NCBI): domain Eukaryota; kingdom Viridiplantae; phylum Streptophyta; class Magnoliopsida; order Rosales; family Moraceae; genus Artocarpus; species Artocarpus hirsutus. Next base: position 28,242 of record CAMOHE010043654.1, on the reverse strand, counting down.
CCATGTCATCGCCGTGTGATGAGAATCTTCGGGAGTGAAAAAGGG
>CAMOHE010043654.1:1203-28177 GCA_946598075.1 Artocarpus hirsutus | reverse complement strand
GGCAACGAGATGTCATGTTTCTAAGAAATATCATATTGATATATTAATATCAAATTTTAGTGTTTGAGTATAAAAATACTTTGCAATACATTGTATTTTATGTTAATTTTATCATATGTTAAACTTTTGATAAATTTGTTACCAAATATAACGTACGGTAAATTTACCATTTGATTCTTATTTGTTAGAATTAACATTTCTTTTAATCGTTATAATATTATTACCTTTAAAGTACTTTAAATTAAAGATTTGTTTTTACAATAATAAAAATAAATATAACATTAAAAATATCAATATAAATTAAAACACAAAATAAAATAACACATACTCTTATATACTTTTTTTGTGAGGAATATAATATTAACCTTAACAAAGTCATCCGAGATTGTCTAGGCTTTTTTTCTAGGCAAAAAAGAAAATTCCGTGTATATGAGCATCTTTAGTTACCGTTTGGTGGTTAACACTTTTTCAATTGCATGTCGGACAATTTTGGGCCCTACCAGCACCGACAGGGGGACCCACGGTATTCAATTAGGCACTAGTCCCCTCCATGTGATGTTACAGGGGCGTGGCCAATCCATGTCATCGCCGTGTGATGAGAATCTTCGGGAGTGAAAAAGGGGTGGGACCCACAAGTGAGAGAAATCAGAAATGCATGAATGATCCCAGTGCTCACTATTTGCTTCTCTGCTGTACAGCCAATTGAGTGGGAGAAGGTGTACATTAACACGAGTTTCGGGACTGGATTCTCATTGCAGAGCAAGACATTTGATTGCATATTTGGCATGCCACATTCCAACCAAAGTTTATGCCGTGGCCCGTGAAGGCCAGAAGGACCTAACCACGTGAAACTGTACTACCGTTGTTTTTTTTTTTTTTTTTTTTTCAACTTTTGAATGTGAAAAATTGAGGGAGATTTTTGTTTTTGTTTTTTTGTTTTAGGGTAAATTTTGTTTTCTTGAGTCATTTAACATTAGGGTCATAATCATAAAATGAATATGTAAACCAATTTTTGTGTCTTCTTATTTATGTCTCTCTAGTATTATTATACTACATCAATTAAAATATTATATTATTAATCATGTTAATTAAAATAACTCAATCGACGTGACATAATACTATTAAAGAGACATAAAAAGAGATAAAAAAAAAACAACATATAAACTAAATCCTATAAATATAAGTGGCCTGACAGTTTAAAAGTTGTTCGGGATCGGAATTATGGGAATAAGAATGCGTAATTTTCCACTTAGCCTTAACATTATGGTCTAGAGTTACTTTTAATTTCAAGAAAAAAAAATTTTGTTGTGTAGTTTCATATATATGATAAATATAACATTGGCAAATATTTTGTATTACTTTATTAATTGCTACAATTATCTGTTATTTCAATGTTGTAATAGTTTCTTTTTTATTTGAGCTTAGGATGAGAAGTTTTAAACTGTATACTTTATAATATAGTCAAGTGTTATTGATGTTAGACTATACGAGCAATCAAAATTATTAATAGCTACACATAAATAAGGATGGGCGAGCGTCTCTTTAAACATTTTTTTTTAATATTGTATATAAAATTTTACAAAAAAAAATATATATTTTGCCTCTTATATTTCGTCCCTCTTAAAAATTATATTCCGTCCTTTCTAAAGTTTTATATTTTCGTTTTAACTTTTTTGATAACGTTATTATACACTTCGTCCCCTCCTAACAAATTTTCGGCTTCACTTTTGTATGTTATTCTGAACTTATATCATTTAAACTATAGTTCGAATTGATGTTTAGTAGTGTAAATATTTGAATTGAGAATAAAACATCACATTAGAACTAGCGTTTCGATACATCAATTCAAAATGTAGTATATAAAAGAAAACAAGAATTTAAAAGGTTTTTTCTATAGAGATAATTAAAAACAGTTAGAACTTGGAAGAGTTAAATTCTCAAAACTGACTGTTTAATCCGTTTTAAACCATTCTTATCATTTTAACCATTGTATTATTTTGTTAACCAAATATCAGTTTAAGTTGGGGGCATACGTTTAAATAGTGGTAATCCATGACCAAACTTCAGTGCAATAGAAGCTTGAGAAAAATTCAACGTGTTAAATGTGGAATAAATCAAATAAAAGGACTATACACTCTTCCTAGCCAAAAAAAGAAAAAGACTCTCCACTCTTTATTCCTCCACAATACATTTGCCACATGGTTGGCTATAGTCGAGCACTAAATTCATGTATATATTTCTTTGAAAACTTCTGTTAGTCAAACTGAAATCTGGTTAAAGACGTAACTCAAAAACGAGTGTTATAAGCGCCAACGCAAAATTCATGTCATTAATAAAGTAACTCTATTTGCGGTAACCAGAAAGGTCCAAATAATATTCCTTTTTTAAGATTTCTAAGCTCCCACTATTGGGTAAATTAATTAACAAAACCGCCCAAAAATCCAAGAGATTCTTCATGATTAGGTGTTGATAATTGAAACTTTTTGTTTTTGGACTTGACACATCCTCCAATCCCATAAAACCATTTGTTTGGGAAAGACGTCTCGGCGCAATAACCATTTGTTTGGGAAAGACGTCTCAGTGCAATGTAAATAACTCTAAATGCGTTGCACGTTCGGCCATGTGCAACTTGACTTGTTGACTTTGGGTATTGTTCTTGGTATAAGACCAAAATCCCCAAACTAATATTCGTACCTAAATTTTTTAAAGACGGTGTTATCTTGTTGTCAGTGTCATGCACGCTTCTTTTTTGTCCTAGATTTGAAAAGCCGTTACAAAGTAGAGAGCTTTTTAAGACGAGAGATTCTTGATTTTAAGTTAGGAAATAAGAAAAATAAAAGAGCAAGAAGGGATGACAATGGTAGTAAGGTTCTTGTTGGGAGCCCAACATTCCAATGAGCAGTTTGCACAAATGTCACATGTGTAAAGCTTTAATTGATTTCTGTCACAAAAAATAAAATATTTGTAAAGAACTTCATCACGTTACACATGGTATTCTAAATAGGGGTGGCAATAATTGTGTTCGCACTGTGTTCGTGTCGACACGTTTACAGTACGGCACGTTTAGCCCGAACACGAACATAACCCGATTAATAAACGTGCCAGAAATACAAACACGAACACGACACGCTTATGGCACGCGTAACACGACACGACACGACAAGATTAACACAATTATTAAACGTGCTGTGACGGATTGACACAATAACAACATGTATATGACACGTTTATGAACCAATTAACTAAAAATTAAAAAAAATAAAAAAATTTAAAAAAAATTAATTTTTTTTTTAAAAAACCAATAAAAAAAAATTAACAAAAACACAATATCTAATTAATACTAACCTATTATAAATATTTCAAATATTTTTATTTTTAAGTTTAAATGTATTATAAACGGACGGGTCGTGTCGTGTCGTGTCAACACGTTTACGGCCCATTTAATTAAACGTGTTAAGGCGTGTTTAGCGTGTTAGCACGAATCCAACCCGTTTATTTTCGTGTTATTCGTGCCAACCAATTTATGACACAATTAATAAACGTACGGTCCAAACCCGTTTATCTCGTGTCGTTTTCGTATCGTGTTATCGTGCCGTGTCCAAATTGCAGGCCCTAATTCTAAATATATCCCGACCAGTACACTTAATAGCCAAGATCTAGTATCCCTCACAGTTACTTGGCGATATTTGAAATTTGTCGTGGTTATCGACTTGTATCCAGAATTCACGGCGGTTATAGTCAGTATTGTGAAGTTATTGGCTAGTAATTGCCAAGACCAGAGGCACCACGGTCATCTCTATCATCAAGAAATCACAAAAATATATAAAAGTTCAGAAAACCTCACTATAAGAAAAACTACATTTAACGGCATATTATTTACGACATGTAGTTTTTGAATGTCGTTGAAAAGTACATACAACGACATCTCCAACAAAGATGTCATTAACGACATTTGAAACAATAATTAACGACATTTATATAGATGTCGTATTAAAGGTCTCCTTTTAACGATAATAGTTTAGTGTCGTTAAATTATTTAACGACAAGTAGGGGATGTTGTCAAAGCCTTGGAGATTTTACGACATTCTTTATAGACGACATTGGTCAAAATATCGTCTATAATGAATGTTGTGGAATCTCTAAAGCTTTGACGACATCTCCTACTTGTCGTTAAATAATTTAACGACACTAAACTATTGTCGTTAAAAGGAGGCATTTAATATAGCATCTATATAGATGTCATTAATTATTGTTTCAAATGTTATTAACGACATCTTTGTTAGAGATATCGTTGTATGTATTTTTCAACGACATTTAAAAACTATATGTCGTAAATAATATGTCATTAAATATAATTTTTCTTGTAGTGTCTACACAGAAATAATCAAATCAAACCTTAAAAAAAAGAAGAAAAAGATCAAAAATGAAAAAAAAAAACAAAAAACAAAAATAGATCTCTATCTCCTTTCTTTCTCTCCTACTGCTTGTCCACGTTCATTGTCTCCTCCATCAGCCATGCAACTTGTTATTCCAAACCTTGCATAGTAGTCACATCTCTCACGTCATCTCCTCTGCACAACGACCAAGTCTCTCATGTTGTCTCTGTTAGACTTAAATACGATCTAATATGTAATAAAAAAATAATGCCATTGCTATAATCCAAAAGGTATCTTGCTGTAGCACCTCTGTCCCACGGGTTTAGGAGCTTCTGGTCCTTCCTAAAACTCCAAATGATGGTGCAAAACAAAGCAAGAGAATAGCCAAGCCAGGGACCTAAACGTTTGGTCTTTTACAAACTGTGTCCATCACGCACTGTCGACCAAAAAACCACAACAGGCCAAAAACAAAGATCATGGGCCACGTAATTGACTTGGTGCATAAAGCACTTGTAATCAATGGGAATTTTCTAATATGAGTGCATATAGCACTTATTAGTGCACGGGGCACCTACGGTCTCCTCTACACAGCCACAACTCTCTATGGTCCTTTGCACGGCCTCAAAGCGGTGGTTGCAGTTCAACATGGCGCGAGAGAAGTTCATCGCGCAAGGTTTGTCTAACGGAGGTGAGATCTTCGATGACACATCTCCATCATGAAAGAGCTCAAACCTGCGACATATCTCCTCCGCAGGAGTCAAATTGTGACGAGACCAAAAATAGAAACGACATCACAGTGATTCAGCGTAGATTTGGTTCGCGTTTCCTGTCGGTATTTGTAGCGCCATCGAAAGAGAATAAGGCGGGCTGGTGGGGGGCCTTAACAGGCTGTTGGGAGAGGTGGGATAAAGAAAGAGAAAGAGAAAAAAAAAAAAAAAACCTTCTAGATTTAGTTTATTATTATTTTGGTCAGCAGATAAAATTTTAGTAATGTCATTTTGGTATATTTTCATATAGTTTTTCGACATACAAATTAAATTATTCAAACTGTCACATGTTAAATTATTCAAGTTGTCACATGCATGAGATATAGCTTAAATACTTCAACCGCATTCAGGGTACGCTCCACGTCCATGTAGAGTCCCAAACCCAATACTTGGGCTGAAGAATTTAAATAATAGTGTTAACAAGATAAATGATTCAATTATAAATATTGAATTAAAAGATAACTCTATTTTGTAAATATTTTATATATGTCTCAAAATAATATCATTAAAATAATTTTTATGTAATTATATATTACAAAATATGATATCATTAAAATAATTATTATATCATTAAGGATATTTTAAGATATTCTTAATATTGTGTTCAATTTCAATTTCAAAACAATAATTTAGTTATGTATTATAATTTTTTCTAAAAAAAGACTTTGGACTTGGCTTCACAAGAAAAGTCTGATCCATCACGTCCATCTGTAGCTTGATGGACTCGAGGGAGTGGTCGGAAGGACTTTCGATTTTCTATTTTTTGTTTGTAAAAATTACATAATTTGTCCTTTTTTTAAGGAGTGATTAGTGTCTATCTTCGTTATGTAAAAATCACTTATATGTCTCTTTTTTAAAATTTTATATATTCAAAACTCTAAAATACACTCTAACTAAATATTATCATGTATTTAAATTTTTATAACAAATTTTCTTATTTTTTGAATAATTAAATTAGAGAAAATTATACACATATATTTTTTATTTTAACATATTACATTGATGTATTATCATTATCACTTGAAGTCTTAAAAAAATAAAATGAATGTCATTGAGTATCATTATCATTACATATTATTAACTTAATGATAATAAGATATACAAAAGACTTAATAAACACTATATCATTAATTTAATTACATATCATAAAAAAATTAAAAATATCATTCATTTGAAGTCTTAGAAATAAATGTCATTGCGTATCATTAATTTAATGATATATTAAATATATAACTAGAAAGACACCTAAAAAGACTTAATAATACTGTGTCAATAATTTAATTACAACACCCTAATTTTAATTTGTTAATAAAATTATATCATTAATTAATTACAACACCTTAATTCTAATTTATTGATAAATCCAACTTGTCGATAAAAAATTTCAGCTTGTTAGGGAATTTTAAAATCGTTATTTTAGATATCAATTTGAATTTAATCAACAAATACCCTAATTCTAGGGCTTTTTTATAAATATAATGATATCATAATTTGTTTGAAATCTTAAATACGTATACTGTAGTTATTTCAAAAAAATAAATTAAAGCTAACAATATCATTATTATAGTCATTACTGTCTTTATATATATGCTTTGAAATATATAAAAAATATTCATAAACTACAAATATTTTTTAATCCTATAAAAAAAAAAGACTACATGTGTCATTAACCTTTTTGTTTTTGCACTTTCTTGGCACAAAGAAGTTCTTCAAAGAAAAGATACAAGACGTCCGTCCGAAAAATGCCGTCACATCATCAATTGGATAATATGGCATCCGGTATTTTACATATTTATTTAGAAATCCAATTTATTTATCCTTTTTTTAAAATATATATATTTTTGAGTAGATGGACCTTTTTTTGGCTGGAATCGGAATAGTAAATAAATGGACTTGTGAGTTGTTAAGAGAGTGTACTCCCCAAGACGTACAACCACCACTGATTTCAATCAACTGAAGGAAGCAGCCAAATCCACTCCTTCACCAAATTCCATCGCCAAGAATCCAGCCGAATAATTCCTTTCATATTCCCTGACCCCTTCAACTTTCTCTCTCTTCATTAGAGAATATTAGACGTTATGACTCCCTCTTATTGCCTATATTCTTCAACAAGAAACACCACATCTCCACCAATATCAGAAGCCTTGTACCTCCCAAAACTCCCCAGAAAAGATTTTAACTTGTTCAAAACACCTCTTCTACAACCAGTACAAAAGTCTTTCCTCCCAATTCTAAGGCTAAACAACTCCCACACTTTCGCCAGCATATCCTCCTTCGCCGAGGCAGGAGGAGAAGAAAAGCAACAATCGCCACAACAACAAGAACAGCAACAGCTGCAACATAAAGAACCAAACAATGACGACGAGATGCCGGGGATGGCGCAGGCGTTCAACATATCGTCCAGCACAGCCTCGGTGTTCTCGATATGCAAGGCCTTCGCGGCCCTGGCGCTGCCGCTCTTCATGAGCTCGCTTGGGCAAGGCCTGTCCTTGAAGACCAAGGCGTTGTCTTATGCCACGCTTCTGTTCTGCTTCTACATGGCCTGGAACATCGGCGCCAACGACGTGGCCAATGCCATGGGGACATCCGTCGGCTCCGGCTCCTTGACGCTCCGCCAGGAGGTGCTCACTGCCGGAGTGTTGGAGTTCTCAGGGGCGCTTCTCATGGGATCGCACGTCACCGCACAATGCAAAAGTGTATTCTTGTGGCTAATGTGTTCTTCCAGGGTAAAGAAATTCTTCTCTTCGCAGGCTTGTTGTCTTCTCTAGCTGCTGCTGGCACGTGGCTTTAGGTACGTACTCGGCTACCTATATCTTTAATTGCTTTCTCAGTTTTTATTCTTCAGTTTCTATACTATATTGAAAATTCACCAATTAAACTGTCATTTCTGTTAAATGGATTGACCGATTGTAAAATCAATTTGATAGCTAAGTTGGGATCTCTATCATTTTACGTAGTGTATTATTTTTGCACGTTTCTAAATTCTAGGAGTTTCAATGACGAACTACTATGTTGCAGCTCAAGAAATGCAACAATTGACACTTGCAAAAAAAAAAAAAAAAAAAAAAAAAAAAAAAAAAACTAAAACAGATCATGACAAATTTTAGTAATCTATGAGAAACTAATTTTAGACTTAAGTATACATGTGATGTTGATTTTATTTGACATGGCACTTAAATGGAGGATTAATTAGGGAAATTTGGACTAATTGAACTATTTTGGAATTCTAGCTTCTAAGCATTATTGTTAGGAAATTTTAGACAGATTAGTGGAATTTCGACTAAGCTAGCTATTTTGGAATTTTAACTTCTATGCATCATTGTTAGGAAAGTTTGGACTCAAATCACCTACCCAATTTTGTTGTTTAAAATGGTCTCACCTACCTAATCATATACAATCACATCATTTAAAAACTTTGAAATGTTCGTTGATTGACTTTTTATGCTCATTCATTAAATGACGTGGCAAAATGTGATTGTTAGATGCCATTTAAGAAACCAAAAATAGACCAAGTGATCTAAATCAAATCATGGACATGTCACTACAATTTGCCCTCCCTGTGTGTTGATCCTCTCTAGTTCAATAATATCGTGGTATAGATTTGGAAAGATTTTGCCTTTCTCGTTAAAAGTAATTTGAGATAGTTCCTAGAAAAAAAGAAAGAAAAGAAAATGCATTTTAAGATTGTTTGTCGCATAGTTTATGCTCACAAATATAAATAGATTGAGGACGTTCTCATTGTTAATTTGTTTTGGAAATTCTTTTCAATGATAAGTTTTATGTCTGAGTTTTATGTCTGCTCTCTCCAATGTCTTAGTTCATTACAAGTGGAATCTGGTTGAAAAAAAAAAAATTATCTGCTTACAGAACCAACATTCTCCCTGGGACAAATGAGGAGCAGGTAACAAGAAGTGATACCAATTTTGTACATTGTATATATCAAGAGAGCCAATGTGAAAGAAAATATCCGGAGATTAATTCTCTTAGATGAAACATGAAATTAGAAATTGGTGCCTGCAGAACAGAAATGCTAAATCCTAGGCTACTCAGTTATTAGTTACCCTGTTTTCTTTCCTCTTTTTTTTTTCAATTAATTTATTGCTCTTGTAAATGTTACAGAGGGAATATATTAAAATTTAATTCCTCAGTAAGGCTTTGAAAAAAAAAAAAAGAAAATTTTTTTCCTGCATCATATATGCCATGTGTTTTTTGCATTTGGCTAGGCAATAATTAATTTAAATATCCCTCAAAGCCATTATCTAAAAAGTCTCTCAAGATCACATTCTAAGCCGTTAGAAAAAATTTCACCTTAAAAAAATTTCTCCTAATCATTCTCCGTCTTCGCCTTTGACTGCGAGACGTCAGTTACAACCGAAAAAACTGTCACCTGTATTTGAGATGAGAAGAAAGCACTTGAAAATCTAGAACTAGTTTTGCCATTATTTTTCATGAAAACTCTTAAATTCACTTACTTTGGCAGGCAGAATATTAAACATGCCAAATACTCATCAATCCTCTGCCAGAAACTCAATGTATATCTTCCTCTCAAAACTTATATGCTACATTTTTAGACTTCACCTATAAGTAAATTAACAAATTCTCCTAATTTTGGCCAGGTGGCATCATATTACGGTTGGCCCGTGTCTACTACACACTGTATAGTAGGATCAATGGTTGGATTTGGACTTGTATATGGAGGAGCACGTGCAGTCTTTTGGAGTTCTCTTGTTAGAGTCACTTCTTCCTGGGTGGTCTCACCATTAATGGGAGCTGCTGTGTCTTTTCTTGTTTACAAATGCATCCGTCGGGTATGTTTGTTTTCCTTGAAACCTTAACTACACCCACATTGCTTTTGAAACTCAACTAAACCTTGTAAGAAAAAATTATGTCCTATGGCTTTGATAGAAAGACTGGTTTTATATCATTTCAATGGATTAATTCCATCGTTCTTGATCATGATATGAACCAAGAAGAAGCCAAACAAATTTTCAAAAAGGATGGGGGGACATACACTAAAAATGTCATAGGATTTCAGATTTAACTTAGGTGAGATATTTCACATATTATAAGGTGAGGCGCAAACATAGAATTTAAGAGGGGTAAATTATAAATTTCATTAGATTTCACGTATAAAATTAGAAGGAAAAAAAATTTAAAGCGGGACAGCAGCCTACCCTCAAATGTATATAGCTTTGTAGCGCCGCCCATGGAGCTATCACAAAAGTTGTATTTGTGGTGGTAGGTACTAAGATAGCAACACTGCTGTTATATGATCTCTTGCCAAATATTGAACTTAGTCTAAGACAAGGCTCTGTATCCTTAAGAATTATCAAGCCACATGGATGGCGGATGTATTTCTTAGTCCTAAACTAAAACAGTGACTTTTAGTTTTTTTTTTTTTTGGAAGAAAAAACTGTGACTTTTAGTTAAATTCTCTGTACATATGCTTTCTGTCTCCAGTACGTGTACAATGCTCCAAATCCTGGACAAGCAGCGGCAGCAACTGCACCGATCGCTGTATTCTTGGGCGTGACAGGAATCTCATTTGCAGCCTTTCCTCTCAGCAAGACATTCCCTGTGGCCTTAGCCCAGGCTCTAGCCTGCGGAACTGCAGGCGCATTTTTAGTCGACAGAATCATCAGAAAACAGCTCGGTCATCTACTCGAAAAGTCAACCTCCTCATCATCATCACAAGAAGAGCACAAGGACGACACCAAGTCCTTAGGCTTCCTCTCCGACATAGCTGGTCCAAAGGGCACCCAGTTAGAGATAGTCTACGGGGTGTTCGGATACATGCAGGTCCTCTCAGCCTGCTTCATGTCGTTTGCACACGGAGGAAACGATGTCTCCAATGCCATAGGCCCATTAGCTGCCGCACTGTCCATACTTCACGGAGGCGCTGCCAGTGGCACAGAGATTGTTATCACCACTGATGTCCTTGCTTGGGGAGGTTTTGGTATTGTGGCAGGGCTTAGGATGTGGGGTTACCGGGTTATAGCAACAATCGGGAAAAAGATCACAGAGCTCACACCAACTAGGGGATTTGCGGCAGAGTTTGCTGCAGCCTCTGTGGTCCTATTTGCATCGAAACTGGGATTGCCAATCTCAGCCACACATACTTTGGTTGGTGCAGTGATGGGGGTTGGTTTTGCAAGAGGGCTTAACAGTGTTAGAGCAGAGACTATGAGGGAGATTGTGGTTTCTTGGGCAGTAACTATCCCAGTTGGTGCTATTTTTTCTGTTATCTACACCTGGATCTTGACCAAGCTTTTGTCTTATATTTTATGAGTTGACACTTTTGGACATTATTGGAGTGGTGAACAACTTACGTAATGTGGTTATTTTAAAATACCCATCTTTTTTTAAACCAAGATTGATTTGTGAAATAATTAAGCATTTTTCTGATTGACGAGAGAGAGACTTCCTCCGGGTGGAAGTCTCAATATATCCGAAACCAAAAGAGATTATTTTAACTTAAATCTTTCTTGAGGCTTATGGTGTTCTTTCTTCAAAAATATGGAATCCGTGTTTGAGATTTTGTAGAAAGAAATCTGAATACAAATCTGTAATTGTTTCTACGTAAAGGCTGCAATTCATGGTTTGTCATGCAAACTGGTAACCAGATATGCTAGAGTGAGCAAACAATGGAAGAAAGCAAAAGTTATGTTTATTGTCTTGAACTTCCTTAAGATAGTAATTTAAAAGCTAATATATAATATGTTCCATGACAAATCAACTTTGATGTGTAATAATCTAGTTTAACACACCCATATATTTGATATTGCATCTAGAAGACTCAGTTCAAAATATGCTTCTCTTATCTTAGATTGTCCCCACGTTCTTTGTTGAGATTACTCTATGGGCTTCTAAAATTTTCTTGTTACAATTAGGTAATCAGATTAGTCTATGTAGTTTCCGGCAAACTGGCCAATTTTGAAGAGAGCCCTCTCATTCCTAAAGGGTAGAACAGTAATAACAGTTCAGCAAGAGAATAGTTAAACATACCATTGATCTTGGCAAAGTGAACTTTCACGGTGCATTAGAGGATTAACGCTTCAAAATAATTGGATTTTAAACATACCATTTTTATAGAAAATTCAAGCCTCATTTTCACATCAAATGGTATAAATGAATAACTTGACTTTAAAAGTGGTATATGGCTTAATTTACACTAATTTTACAATAAGAAGGGTCCAATCTCCAAAAGAAAAAAAAATGAAATACAATTGAAGGAGAAAGAAAGCTTTAGATTTGCAGTGAAATTTAAAGCGTTGGAAGAAATGTTGCAGTAGATAGTCCAAACTATCATCAAAACTTGGAAATATGGACCATCTAAGCAAAGAATAGAAAATTGAAATACAAGAATACTTATTGGAAATACTACATCCCCAATTTGTTTAATTCAACCACATGCCAGAATAAATTGCAAAAAAGGAAGGGACAACATTAGACAGCACCAAAGTCATGGAGAAACCTCTTGTACAGAAGTTAAGCTGGGTTCCCACCCAGGTCCTTTATATGATCTTGCCTTTGGAAGAGGAGGTACAAAGGTCTTCTTCTTCCTTATTCCTTTTACCAACAAACTTCTTTCTGACCTTATCTTTGGGGCATAAAATTCCTTTGCAGAAGAAACACTTTCCTCAAAGTTAACTTCAACTTGATCCATACTTAGATCATCCCGTATCTCCTCATCGCCTTCATCAGAGCCTCTCCCGTTTGCCTTCTCGGGATGTTTTTGCTGAAGTTTCTTCACGGTAGTGGATGGAATTATCAAATATTTCTCACCGGGCAAGAGCGTCTCTTCAGGACACAAAAGGGACTTACGGGGATTCTTGAAAACTTGTGCCTTGGCGACACATGTCCCCGGGTACTTCTCCATCAACTGAAATGCTTGAATTGCATAAGGATACAGCTCTTCTCTCCCACCTCTGTGTACTACCCTCACAAAACTACCCTTTGACTTAAAGCTCATGTTAAGTGACATAGAATTTCCTCCTCTAGATTCGGTGTCAGGAAAAGCCGATCCTTTGATTTCTTTCTTTCTTTTGGGTTCACTGTTAATGTCCCTGACAAGGCCTAATAACTTGGCACCCTTCCTTAGCATAGCTGTCAATAACAGGTAGCCTTAGAGTCTCAGCCAAATGTTTCATAGTAATCCAATGGCCTAATCTTTGGTTGCTTTCTATTTGCTTGAGGCATGGTAATACTACAAAATCGTTCTCTACCCTTCTCTGTTTATATGGCCGGCTGTCACAATTTGATACTTTTTTAAACAGAAAGGTGTGAAGAATCCAAAGCTCTTCATAGTCAAGAAACAGGCGAGAAAGAATTGTCTTTTTTGTCTTTAGTTCAGCCACCAATATTGGATATGAAATGATCAACTCAAAAACTAAGTACTAATTTGGACTGATGCGAGGTTTGTATATGCACATTCTTGTGCTCATATCATACTCCCATAAGCCAGAAGATACCTGGCGTTCTAGCTTCTTCTGCCTTCCGCTTATCCAATTGTTATGGATAACAAAACAGCCCTTCTTCTTACAGGCTGCTCTTACATTTTTCCGCTGCCAAAGTCTTTGGTATGCACCGTTTGGAAATTGATTTCTGTCCAAGAAATGGACTGTTAGGTTTGTTTCAGGCTCTACACATCTATTGTCACCAACGCGATTGGTCCCCTTTTCTCCGCATAGTGTGTCGTAAAAGCTTGGCTGCTCGGACAAGCCTGAATTTGCCGCATGCTTCACCACCTTTTCCATGGCTGCAATAGTTGAACCATCCGACCGAGCAAAGTAAAATCCTGAGTTCAATCTCCTGGGTATATTTATAGGTCCTGCAGATAAAAAATAAAATCAACACAGTAATTTCAAATATTATAATCTCTACTTATTCTTCTTTCAATCTACAGGAGAAATCCCACTGAGAAACAAGAAATTTTGAGCTGACTATCAACACGTGAGATGTTTAGAATAAGAACCTGTTTCATTGTACTCATCAGACTGAGCTGGAAGAATGGAAGGACCAAAAGAGGAAAGAAAGGGCAATGGATTTTTAAACCAGTATACATCAACATCACTGAGAAGAACATTGTAACCCAACTTCAGTATCTTAAGAACCATTCTGGACTTCACTTTGGTCACCCTCTGAAAGCACTTTGTGCCGAAGTGGCAATCGTTGAAGCTGATATCACTTGGAGCTAACAAATCCCTAAAGACAGGCAGGCCCTAATAACAAATTACAAGTCTATAAAATCAGATAATTCATTGGAACATGTGTCATGCATGGGGGAAATCACGATGATAAATAAGACGTAATAAAAAATAAATAGCAAATGAAGTAGCAAGTACATGCAAGATAGAGAAGTTGTATGTTTCATCATCAAGAGCACAGACAATGAAATTTATGATCTGCAAACGGCGTAATCTGCAAACCCAACTCATTAGCATGTCTTTATAACTATGTCCCGCAACCGCAAGCACTATAGTCTTGTTCTTGTCTGCAAGTAATGGAAGGAGTGACTGTAAGGAGAACCGAAACACTAACGATTCTGAAGGCTTAATCTGAGCCGTTAATGAGCAGTCTAAGATTCTGTTTAGAGGCTTAAGAGAATCAAGACAAGCACTTCTTTTATTCTTCCTCCAAGAGTGCAAAATCCTTCCTTTCCCTAAGCTTGGTACGGAGTCATATCCAAGCGGATGAAAAATGTTCTCTGTTGTGTCAAAAAAAGTATATTTGCCATCACATTTTAGAAGCTTTGCCAGGTCAGCATAATTGGATCTTTGATAGAACAGTGATCCATATGCCATTCCCAAGTGAGAATTTCCATCATATTCCCAACTTCTGTTTTCATAATTCGAATCATTGGAACCCCCAAAAGCCTTATAAAACTTGTGCTCTTCATCATCAAGATAAAAGCTAGAGATAGTTAAGCTTGCATCAAACACGAATCTAAAGGAAGATGACAAGGCCTCATTAATGATCCAATTATCATGGATTCCTCTCCCATACAAAAAAGGAGGGAGAACTACTGAATGTAAGGGAAGATCTCCATTATTCCATGCCATAAGCTTTTTTCCTTCACAAGGATTCTGCTGCCAACTCTCACCGTGTATTATCTCCTGCAACTTTTGAAAGAGAAAGAACAATTTCAATGTGAATTTCTTTTGGAGAGACCATCAAGTTTCAGTCTGTAATAGGTTATTTACTACCTTCCGGCTTCTTATCAATTTTTCATCCTCTCTTCTCCAATGCTTCCCGTCCTCATCCAAGTGGAATGGGAAATGAGACAGATTTCGAGACAAAGCAACCAGGAGCCAGTCATGGTCTAGTTCATGAGCATAATTCAGAGTGGAAATGAAGTCAGGAAAGAGCACAGTTTCAGGGTGGACCAGAACTGAAATGTCTGATTTGAATGAATATGCTCTTGCCATCATGGAATGAAAGAATGGGGTACCAAGGAACCTTAACATAAATAGACATAAATCAGATGTCAAATCGTAAAATAATCTTCCCTTAGTTTGAACAAGAACTTACCTAGAACATATATGCCTTTACAAATGTAAATACTTCCATTTAGAAGACGACATGTAAAAAGAACCTTCTGAGGTTTTATCTAATCAATCATAGTAAATCCATAAAAAAAAAGAACCAACCTGCGCAAAATCTATTGAAGCATATATACATGAAATCTTTATAAATGTAAAAATATTCATTTTACACATCCATTTTCAAAGTTTTATGTCATTCAGTTAAATATTATGAGCAAGAAATAGACAAACGAACTCATTTTTTAATTGACTTACGTAAAATCAATGTTGGGTTCGACCAAAACCCGCGAACCAAAAGCATCTGCGAAAGAAAAAACGGAAGGGTGTTTGCTGAAAAGAACAACTTGAATTTGTGAGGACAAACCAAGCCACGAACGAACAGCCAGGCTCTGTCTATCGGCAACAGAGCCAGTAAAAGGACTAGCAGCCGAGAATATGGTGATTCTCGGATTGCCCAGATCACGAAAGTCTTTCTGATTCTCTGTGAATTTGGCTATCTGATCTATAAGAGGAGGTAACCTCTGAGTGGAATAGAAGGAGAGGCCAATCAAAGCAAACCCAGATAGCCAAATCGACCATAGTCCCATCTTAACGGCCTGCAAACCAAAAACAGCTTAGCTAATGAGAGGCAATGCCAATTCAAAAAAGAAAGAAAAAGAAAAGAAAAGAAGAAGAAAAAGAAACAAAACCTTCATTGTAGAATGGTTGATGACAGGAAGTGGAATGGAGACACGTTCATTTTTATGTTTGTTTATAAGAAGAAAATGTAAAGTTGGTTTTTGGTATGGTACAAAGAAAAAAACAAAAAGAGTGAAACTTTAACTGAAAGAAAGGGAGGAAAAATTAGGAAGAATTGGAGGAGTAACGAACGCATAAAGAGGAGGAGGAGGAGGTACGGTCATGAACAACTAAAGACGCGTAAGGCGGCAGAGGAGTTGAGCGTGCGATGCATGTGAGAGTTGTCGTCATGCACATCTCATACTCATTTTTTTAAGCTTTGCTTTCAGTTCACACTTTACACTTTCACACACCACTTTGGCTTTCATTTGAATATTCCTTGTACTGTTTTGTTTTTCTCCTTTTACTAGAGAGAAACTCAACGCCAACAGATCTCTCACATTGCCGTCTCCACCAGGCTGCCTTTTTAATATATATATATATATATATATATATGTATATATTATTGCTTTTTTATGGTAAATTATTATTATTGTTAACTATGCACTTATGCTTTATAATGTTTTTTATTATACTGTGGACTAGTGTATTATACTTGGTTTAGGCCCCCCAAAAAAAAGTCCCTAGTTTGTGCGGGCTCTTTGAATATTGCATCGATAACATTGTGTCATTTGATTTTTGTGTTGGAAAAGCAGTATTTTGAATTTCTTTTGAGAAATTATCATAAATCATGCACATTTTAGAAATCTCTGTAATAGAAATGAGGGTGTAACAAAAACAAAATGGAGGGGGCAAAAAAAGGTTTCACAAACACCTTTGTCACGGTTGTTTCCATCCAATTGAGTTGGGAAAAAAACAAAAGCCAGAAAAAAGGGGTCCCATTGAATTCCATTCCCAAAACACACATATTTATTACATTGAATACATTTATCCGCCCCAGAAACTATTTCATTTCGTCCAAAGAGGCATATTTTAGCGGCCGGCGACAACTTTATTTGATGACTATTGCCAAATGGATCCACAAACAACTCCTCAGTCCTCGGCTACCAATATAGATATGTTTGTTTTTTTGCCTTATTTTTGAATTCAATAGACTCAAATTTATATTTAAGTATCAAAAATTTTTTAAATACGTGTTTGTTTTTTTCAAAATTTAAATTCTTTGAGCATTAAGAATTTAAGTTTTTCAATTTCTGATCCCTTAAACTTTTGATACTCGAATATTTTTACTACAATAAAAGCTAAAATTCTCCCCTATATTTAAAAAAAAAATCATAACTTCTTCATTTGATATTAAATGAGATGATTCTGTTTTTATTGTGTTTCTAATAAAGAGAAGAATAAATTAAGATTTATATTGCATATTTTTTAAAATCGTTAACATTAAGATTTTATTAGATTTGTTAATAAATCAAAAACTATTTTCATTACTTCTCCAAATACAGATTTCAATTTTATTCTATACTCAGATTAAAATTTAAATGAACATTTAAACATCAATTCGAATAATAATTCAAAACATTAATTCAAATCTTAATTCAAATCATATAACTCAAATCAAATCATTAATTCGAATTCATTTACGAAAGCGTACACCTTCAACACAACAGCTCAAGGACTCCACAGCATCAGCCCTGCATTCAGATAAAGAGTGGGCCCCACTTGGAGATTTGCCAGCAGGAATGCAGGATTATAACGCATTCCATCCACAGCGGAAAGAATCACCATGGCCGAAATCCCCATACAAAAGGGAGGGAAAGAGGACAACAACAACACAAAAGATAACACCCCTTTGATGCTTTTTGAACAGTACATACGGCCCTTCGATGCTTTTGAACGGTACATACAATACATGTCATGTCGCAACTATACATCAACCCTCAGACCCAATAACCACTGAAAATTTCCTAAGAAACTCGGGGCCAGCTAAACTACCGATGCATCAACAGCTTGCGGAGCAAGCTTAAACGAGCCTCAGCTTGACTTTGATCGCCACTGTCCTAAGGACTGAAAAGTACAGAACAACTTTAACCATTAAAACCCACTTAACGAAGCATGTTCGAGCACATTACTCAGAAGCAATGGCTGTGCGCCAGATTTGTGAGTGACACAACTTAAACTTTCTCTTCACATGATGTTCCTCCAATCATCTATGCCGCCGCACAGGAGTTCTGGACCTTGACCGTGACCTCCTTCCCCTGCACAAAATTTAGTAAAGTTAATAAGCTGGACAACAATCATAACCGAAGACACAGCAGTTTCACCTGAATTGTTCATTGATTGGTGGTGGGCATGTCTCAAAAACACAAGACACAGTCCTAAAGACTTCATGACAACATACCTTTTGCTATCATGAGAAGAATAGGGAGCATGCCTGCGCTGTGAATGCTTGCTATGTGGAGACCGCGAAACTTGTCTAGAAATAAAAACACCCATCATACTGACATGGTGAGTTAAACATACATATTTTAAAAGAGATGCTCAACCTTGTTCACAATCGTGTTCTATTGGAAGTTCACTCTTCGCAAAAACTAGTATGCCTCTAATGACGGCAATTTGGACTTTCAGAAATTTACAGTCACGCCAGAATCAAAGTAAAAACAGGTATATGTAAATATAACCAAACAATATTAGAAACACTGCCAATCCACTCGCTGAAAATTTTCCAAGTTGAAAAATTAAAATTCACAGAAGATATTTTAACCTTTCTTGTTTTGCCATTTTTTTTTTTCATTGCTAATGTTTGTTTATCTAGTTAATAATCGGATTATTGGAGTAGTTGTCTAATTATTAAACTCGCCATGGGGCTGAGTGTACTAACATCATATATGTGTTCACATTAAATGCACAAAAATGGTCCTGAAACACTAAAAGACAATTACTAGAGATGTAGAATTAATCAACAAAAGTGAACATCGAGTTTCAGGTTAATTTACACAGTTGGTATTTGAAAACCAAAAGGTCCCAACACCCAGCTTTAGCTAACACTGCACTGCAGCTTCCAATTGTCGGACAGACAAATTTAAAGATGTAAAAGACACAAAGGAAAAAAGGGTAACAACATTTTTCTATGAGAACATTGCCATCCAAAATTATGCACACAAAAGACGATCATTCATTTAGCCATGACGTGGTAATTATATCCGCAATGTAATCCAATGTTGAGAATAAACATCTGGATGATGTCGGAGAGTGTACAACTATCTTAAAAGACAAGCATTAAGCAGCACTCTTCAAAACCTACTTGTAGGTTTAGTGTCTGTCTCAACAATCAAAGCAGAAAGCTACAAATATATACATAACATCCTTCCTAATCCCATCATTTCAAGTTAGCTTAAGGAATTGACTTATTTCAACCAAACAAGCCACGATGCCAATAATTATTTAGAAGAAAAAATAAGGATAAAAAGATTATGCAAAATAAGATTGAAAAGCATATGTCCCGTTTCCAAATAGTAACACGCTACGAGCAACGAGCAACGAGCAACAAAGAAAAGCACTAGTAAGTAGTAATAATGTCCCAAAAAACAGGAAAAGAAAATCCATGTTAAGTTTGCTGCTGCTGCTACAAGTATCATGTGAAAGTCAACATATCAGCATGCTGAGCAGGATTTGAACAGTCATGTGTTTCTTATATTAATCACATAAACCTATAAATAACTCCAGTTCAAATTATTTACGTGATTCTGATGACTTCTTTGTAAAATGTAAGTCTATTAGGAATTTAGGGCAATTTCTCGAGAACGTATGGTCAACTTTGCTTTTAGTGCTACTTTATACTCGAATGGGATATAAGATGTCCCGCAAACCCAGGAAAAATTTAAAAACTAATGAAATTCTCATAAATTGGTACCTTCTTCTAGACTTGACAGGTGAAGGTGATGGTGAGTTGCGTCTCCTCAAACGTAACTTCCTGCATCAAGCAAAGAAATATTTAGGTCTTGACTTTAAAGCAAGTGTCCAGACAGGTTTTCTTTATAGCTTTTAGTTGTGACCTCTTTATAAAAAACAGTTAGGAACCCAAAGCAAATTATAAAGTGTGTGAAGCCCCATTAACGCAGATATACAAATAGTTCAAAATTATTAGTAGTGGACCTCTTAGAATCATTAGAAGCTTCATCACTTGATTCATCATCGTGATGAATTGAGTCATCCTTGCTGTTTCTGCCCCTACTGATAGAAGAGGAACGTCTTCTCTTGTGCCTGCTTGAGTCACTTCCATGTTTAGGTCTTGATCTCTCATCGTCCTTATCCTTGTTGTGCTCTCTTTTTCTGTTACTTTCTTCTTTGGCACCAGCTCTGCGGGAAGCCTCTGTTTCTTTTCTGCCCTCCTTGACAAGAGCATGCGAAGACCTTTTCTTTGATTCAGATTCTTGCACTTTCTCCAAAATATTAGGACTTTGCTCTTTTCTTCTATCTTTAGAGCCATTCAGTTCTTCTGTCTTTTCCTTTCTAGAATGCCTTTCATCATGTACCCTATGATTTCCATTGCCCATCTCGTCTGTTATAGTCTTACCACTCTCTTCCCCCTTTTGGAGGTCTTTTTCTGAACTTCTCTTACTTTCACGCCGATCATTCTTATCCAGCCTTATCTTCGTTTCCTTAACTTGATTATTATCTTTTGATCTTTTCATCTTAAGGTCCTCATTTTCAAGGAGCTCAGATCTAGCCATGCTTGCAATGTCTTTTGACCTACCACCTGATGCGCTTCCACCAACATCACTTTCATTTTTCCTAATTTTTTGAAAATCAGTAACAGCATCAGTGTTGGTATATCTAGACTCAATTAGACTCGCTTTACTAGGCTCACTCTCCAAATTTGTCTGGTTTCTACTGAGCTCTTCAAGTTGTAATAAAGAGCTGCCATTAGCATCAACATCATGCCTGTCTTCCGAAGGGTTTTCAAGTTGAAGAACAACCTTTTTCCTAGATTTTGGAGATCCTGAACTCTCAGACTCATCACCATCCTCATTGTCCGTGGCATAATTTGCAAGACCCAGTACATCTCCAGGCGAGCTAGAACTTGATTTTCCAGTGATTCCTTTAATCTCAGATACCTTGGATTTACCCGGAATTAGAACTTTTGCAGTTGCCTTGGGAGTTGGAAGCGTAGGGGGAGACAGAGAATACCTATGGTTTGAAGTGACTCTACTTTTATCAACTGCATGAAACAAAATTGACATTTGAGCCACGGAAACATTAATTTATAGCAAGCAATATATTCAGTCTTAAAGATCAGAGTTCATTCACCTTCAACAGTTAGGTCATCTTCATTCAGAACTTTCGTTGCAATCTCATCAAACAACTCATCCGTTACCTATTCAATAATAGTAAACGTTAAAACAATAACAAAGTGAAATTGATTTAGGAAATCATTTCCTTCCAAATGACAACCTTCAAAAGGACTTCAGTTAAGACACGTTTTATTTCCTGGTTAATTGCTGCAGTTCTAGCTGCTTCTACATAATCCTACAAAGATATGATTACAGAAGATCAATTTCCGAAGTTAAGTGAAATACATCCAAACAATCAAGTGATGGATGAGATAACAAAACAACTTCCATTAACGAGGAATACAATAATATAACAAAACCTCGTCGTCATCATCTTCTTCAGCTGATCGAGAAGAATCAATGCTTTTGCTATCTTCTTGGTCACCCTTCCCAAAAGATTTATCACCATCTTCATCCTCAATAGATTGTGTCTCCTCCTTGGGATGGTCCAAAGACGAACTTGTGATAACTGCTTTCTTTATTTCCTCCTTAAGCCAATTAGGCACGGGCGCCTGAAAGTTTTTTATTTGTTATAATTGGAAATAGAACATATGGTTTCAACAGGATTCCAGCCATATTACTGAGAAAACAGACCTTTTTTGGGCGTTCAGAAACACTAGGAATTCCATATGCGTCACCAGAGAAAGCTGTAGTTGGGTGGAGAGAAGTGCCAGCACTTAGGGCAAATGGGGGACCAGCAGATCCAATTGTTGGCTGAAGGCCTGATCCAGGAAAACTGCTATATGGAGGAGCAGCATGCCCAGGAACAGGAGAAGGCACAACTAGTGCATGATCATGCTGCTTGATGAAATAATTATTAGCAATTACTATCAAAGCCTTAGAACTAAACTAAACCTCAACACAAACTGGGTTATACCTGAGGCCCTGATGGTATAGCTGGAGGGATGGGAGGATAAGATACGCCAAGGGTAACAGGAGCAGTCCAACTGTTCCTGGAAGGCATGGTGGCAACAGTGTCCATCCCTCTTATAGGTCCAGCAGAGTCAAAATAAGGATAGCCGGATTGGATATGTGGGTCATCATGATTAAATCTAGGTGCAAGTTCTAAAGGCTGATCAGCAAGAGGTATAGCAGGTGGTAGTTGCACATGGCACTGTCCTTCCTGAGACAACGATCTGTATGAATGCTCAATTTGATTTGCACCTCCATCGTTTCCTGCCATTGCAGCCAATCAGAAAAATAGCAATATTGCAAAAATTAATAACAGGAAAGTAAACCCATGAGTGAAAGAGATTCAAATTTTCCACCAACATTACAGCAAGCTACACCATTTTCCTTTCGTCAGAAAGCTAACCACTTTCTTGTGCTGTTACTAAGCCTCGAGATAGATATTAAAAGGGCACCTTCAAAAGAGTAGCTTAAGGCGTTCCTAGAACACTATGTACTATTCGCTCCCCCCGAAAAAAAAAAAAAAGGTCATGATCTCCTTCTGCAGGACTAATGCAGTCTAATGAATCATCCATACATGAGATGGTTCACGATGAAAGAATTACTTGCAAGTTGCAATCTAGCTAAAGACAATGCATGTAGAAAGAAAAAATATGGCACATTGCTGCTCAATAAGACTCCATACACACTTTGAGAAAAACAAACTCAAGGGATGATTAAAAATCAGACAAAGAAGCACGTAGAATAAATCCGATTTAATACAGAAGTTTCCCAGTATGATTTCCTATGGACAGGGAAACATGGAATTAGTAATCAAATTTGCATTCCCTAAAAGCACTTCTGAAGCAGAGGCTTCACGTACAATTTCAATATACCATATGAATTATTACCTGTAACAGAAGAATAACTAGAAGGTACCTCCTGCTGATGAACGGATGGACTTTTAGGTTGATTTCCTTGACTTTGACTCATAGCATTTGAATCTGCAGCCGACATTCCATCTCGCACAGTGTGAAGATGTCCCTCTGCACCATAAGAAGCATCAGAGCCAGAAGGAGCCTCCGAGGGGTGAGTTGCCGGTGGCCAGTGTAGAGGTGCGGCTGGAACTGGAACTTGTTGACAGCTAGATGCAGGAAGAGACTGATGCTGAATTTCTGTGTAATGTGCGTCAGAAGGATGGAGATATTGGTCATGGTAATGACTCTGTTCATCCACTCTGACAAACTGTGATTGAGGATGCTGGTTCTCCATTGCGGCTTTAGCATCTGCCCATGCTCTGGCCCTTGCAGCCCAATCTTCTTCAGTGTTATGGGCTGCAGTTGTCAAAATAATGAAACTTGAACACAATGCAACTAGCATAAAAAAAGGGGTATCTCACTAAAGGGCAATCTGCTTTGACTGAGCTTCTTATGGTTATATTTTTGTCGTTGTTCTGTTCCTTAGGTTGTTTTACACCTATGACATGTGCTCAGACAAAAGCTTCCACTCAAAATCTCAAAAATTTAAGTCAAAACCATCAGGTAATTGATACAAGATAGTTGGGGACAAGAAAATTAATAAATTTTGTCAGCAAATTGAAACAAACCTTGGTGATGTGACCAAGTTGGAGCTCCCCATTCCTACCAAAAATATAACCATAAGAAAATCAGTCCAAGCAGGAAACCAAACCTAGAACCTCCATAAATTAATTCAAAGCTATCCATGAGCCAACAAATTGGTCTCTCGGACAAAGAACAAATGGAATTTTAACAAATAACAACCATAAATTCTAAAAATTGGATTCAAAAAGAAGGCAAGTGAAACCAAGAAACTAAAACCCTAAGAATTTGACGAAGAAAGGGAAAAATTGAAAGAAATACTGATTCGGAACAAAATGAATGGATTTTGGAAATTACCGGAGCGTAAGACTGAGAAGGATGGGGAGGGAAGTGAGGAGGCAGCGGAGACCGGAGCGGACGCTGCGGAGGAGCCGCCGAAGGGAAGTGGTTCTGGTGGACGGGAGGGTAATGGTGCTGCGGCGGAGGATAAGAGCCCAGAGGAGGGAAATGGTCGGGGTGAGGGTGAGGCGGCGGCGGTGGTTCCCACTGAGACGGCGGAGGAGGAGGCGACGGCGAATATTGGAACTGGTTGGAGTACCAGTGGCCGCCCTGGGGAGGCACGGGTGGCCTCGGCAGAGGCGGCGGCGGCGGCGGTTGTTGTTGGTGGTGGTAGGGATCTGACAGCGGCGGCGGCGGCGGTGGTGCCGGCGCTCTAGTGTAACGGTGGTGCTGTTGGTAGGCATCCATGGCCGTGTTCTGATGAAATTTGTTGTTTGTCGTTGAGTTCAGTAGCTGGCTTTCCATTGGCCAGAAGGAGGATTTGCAGAAGAAGTTGGAAATGGAAATCACAGAGGCGGCGGCGAAGGACGTGGACGAAAAGGGGAGCGGATTTTAGGAAGTGAGGGTGCAGGGA
This sequence comes from Artocarpus hirsutus, assembly GCA_946598075.1. Taxonomy (NCBI): domain Eukaryota; kingdom Viridiplantae; phylum Streptophyta; class Magnoliopsida; order Rosales; family Moraceae; genus Artocarpus; species Artocarpus hirsutus. The sequence goes on along the minus strand of CAMOHE010043654.1, from coordinate 3,179 downwards.
GTCTCTTGGTGAGGTCTAGCGTTGGGGATGATCACCAAAAGACCGAACCACAACTATAGCCAATGCCTAATCGCATCACTACAGCACCTTTGCCATGGAGGAGAGACTGAGATTTTTTTTTTATTATTGTTTGTGAATGTTTTTCGATATGTGGATAGATTAACAATTTTCAATGTAAAAAAAGCAATTTTTTAAGAAAAATTTTTAATCCTTTAAAGGGAGATACTAAAATTACAATAATAATGGCTTTGGGAGATAAATTATTAGTTTAATAGTGTTTTTAAAATAGACGAAGATAGTTTTATTTTAAAAATAAAATTTTTTAAAAAATTATGTTGAAAGTGTTTTTAAAATTTTTGTCTTAAAAAATACACAAAAACATATTCAAAAATCCTTAAGAGCACGTTTGGTTCGTAGATTTAAATAAAAAATTTGAATAAAGATTTAAATCTTTATGAAAGAAGCTGTAGTAAAATGATTCGAACCACGAAACAAACACACCTTAGAACAAAACTAAATGGAACAATGTTTTGTTTGCTTATTTAAAAAAGTTCTTATTGTCAGATGAGACATGCCTTTTCAAAACTTATTGTAGCCCTTCAAATGTTACTTTTGTCGTTCCAAGTCCATATATTTCTTTACAAGTTTTTATTTTTTTTTTCTAACTACTGTCATCTTCTAAATTTATCATCGTTTTTTATTTTTGCTGAATAAATTTATCATCGTTCTTTAAAATTAAACTCTTTTCTTTCTTGACGTTTGAGGAAGAAATTAACATCTTTTTTCCATTTCTTTTATTTATTAGGAAAAGTTACAGTAGAGAATGCTAAAATTCTCTATGGATAGAGAATACAATAAGAACCGTGGGATTTTAATAAAACGACGAGCTCACATTTACAAAGATAAAATCAATAGTATCCGACTAAACTTCTGTTTTCTTTCTTCCTCTCTTAACTCGTTTGAACCCTGACAAGAAAAAATTGCCGACTCCAGAAATCTTTTATTGCCGCTGCCTGGCCTCCAACCACGACGGTGATAGAGAAGAGAACCACCCTTCGGACGGCATCGTGCCTGCACGCCTGAACTGTAAACGCACCCACATCCCCGGCGGCTGCACGAACCAACCCCATGGTGACGCGATCTCTACGACGGCAAACCCGTTTGCACGTCATTGTCATCCCTCTCCACGCGTTTGTCATCGTCGAAAGCTCAACCGCCTCCCTGCATCGCCGTCGACAACTCCACCTCCTTTATTCAAGACTAAAGCCTCATGGACCATTTTTCCCCCTCTTTCAATTCCATTTTTTATGCTTTTCTTCATTTGAAAACAGAACAAGCATAAAATGCTTTTCCTCAAAAGTTTCATGGTTCTTTGATCTATTCTTCATTGATTTTTGTACTGCTTATGTTGGTTGAAAATTTGGGATTTTTTATTATGGATCCGTGAATATCTTGTTGTTGTTGGCGTTGGGCAATTTCTATGAATTATTTTTCGTCTAAATGTATGGCAATGCTCTTATATTGTATTTGTGTTAGCTTTAATAAAGTATTTTCATCTTATTTTGTTGTTTACACTTTCAGTGTTCAATTTAGACATTAAATCAGAAGTTGGATTTGATTTTTTTTGGGCATATGGGTTGTTCATCCTGTTAGTAATCTATTTCTAGAGCTCCTATATGTATGATTAGAGTTGAAATTTGGCAAGAGGAAGAGCTCTAGCTTGAACCATAGCGGATGGCCGTCGAGCGGGTCGGTGAAGAGGTCGATGGCAGTCCTAGACGATGTCGAGATTGTTGGAATAAAAATAGAAAACGCAGCAGAAGAGGTGGATCGTTGACAAATAAAAATTTTCTAAAAACTTTGTTCATCGAAAATAGATATATAATTTTAATTAATAATAGAAAGCTTTACGAATTTTACAAACATTTTGAAGACTATTAGGGTATCCTAGCTTTCCTCTTTGACACCACGATCTT